>APFE030196192.1:95619-154646 GCA_000404065.3 Pinus taeda
TATATTAATAAAATAATATATAACGTGTCCTAACGTGTCATGTTCCGGGGGGTCAGCGTGTCCGAATCCGACACCACGAATCTCGAATCCTACGTGTCCCGGATCCCCGTGACAGGTGCCTTAGACCCTTATTATTATTATTATCCAATTTACCAATTTAGTGTATGAGACCCCCTTGTTTGTGGGACAAGGGAACCTTATTATTATTATTATCCTCCAATTTACCAATTTAGTGTATGCGACCCCCTTGTTTGTGGGACAAGGGACCCTTATTATTATTATTATCCAATTTTAAGGTCATGGCCAAGCCAGAGACCAATTTGGTGTATGAGATCCCCTTGTTTGTGGGACAACGGACCCATATTATTATTATTATTATCCAATTTTAGATCCCCTTGTTTATGGGACAAGGGACCCTTGTTATTATTATTATCCAATTTTAAGGCCATGGCCAAGCCAGACACCAATTTGGTGTATGAGACCCCCTTGTTTGTGTGACAAGGGACCCTTATTATTATTATTATCCAATTTTAAGGTCACGACCAAGCGAGACACCAATTTGGTGTATGAGACCCCCTTGTTTGTGGGACAAGAGACTATTATTATTATTATTATCCAATTTTAGATCCCCTTGTTCGTGGGACAAGGGACCCTTATTATTCTTATTCTCCAATTTTAAGGTCAGGCCAAGTGAGACACCAATTTGGTGTAGGAGACCCCCTTGTTTGTGCGACAAGGGACCCACCTTTGTGCAGTGAGACTACTAAGCACCAATTTGGTGTATGTGATCCCCTTGTGTGTGGGACAAGGGACCCTTATTATTATTATTATCCAATTTTAGATCCCCTTGTTCGTGGGACAAGGGACCCTTGTTATTATTATTATCTAATTTTAAGGCCATGGCCAAGCCAGACACCAATTTGGTGTATGAGACCCCCTTGTTTGTGTGACAAGGGACCCTTACTATTATTATTATCCAATTTTAAGGTCACGGCCAAGCTAGACACCAATTTGGTGTATAAGATCCCCTTGTTTGTGGGACAAGGGACTCTTATTATTATTATTATCCAATTTTAGATCCCCTTGTTCGTGGGACAAGGGACCCTTATTATTCTTATTCTCCAACTTTAAGGTCAGGGCCAAGTGAGACACCAATTTGGTGTATGAGACCCCCTTGTTTGTGCGAAAAGGGACCCACCTCTACGCAGCGAGACTACTAAGCACCAATTTGGTGTATGTGACCCCCTTGTGTGTGGGACAAGGGACTCTTATTATTATTATTATTGTTATCCAATTTTAGATCCCTTGTTCGTGGGACAAGGGACTCTTATTATTATTATTATTCTCCAATTTTAAGGTCAGGGCCAAGCGAGACACCAATTTGGTGTATGAGACCCCCTTCTGTGTGGGACAAGGGACCCTTATTATTATTATTATTATCATCCAATTTTAGATCCCCTTGTTTGTGCAACAAGGGACCCTTATTATTATTATTATTATTATCCAATTTTAAAGTCAGGGCCAAGCGAGACACCAATTTGGTGTATGAGACCCTTTTGTTTGTGGGACAAGGGACCCACCTCCATGCAGCAAGACTAACAAGGGACATACTCTACCTCTGTGGTTTTAAAGGTATGACTTCTTAGAAAAAACACATGGTCTTAACCCTTAAGCAAACCATAAATTTCAACCCTACACTAATACAAATAAATTTATAAAAATTTATAAAGAAACAACCACTTTTGTAATGTAGGTCTATGTCTGCTTGCACGTTTATTACCGATGACTGCCACGCACTGTGTTGCATGTTTTGTATGCCCGACAGTCGTACGGGAAAAGTGTTTACCCTACAAAGCACTGGTATATAACACACCATTAAAAAAAATATCTATAAACAAGTGCATGCATAAAATAGCCATGGGTCCTTCACCTGCAAAGCTCTTTGACCAAAACACCAAATAAAGGCGAAAAAAATTAATCCACCCACAACACCAATTCTGTGTTGTTGCTGTTTCTTAAAAAAATATATATATATAATGAAAGGAACAACAACTCATCCAAGCTGCAGCGAATTCAACTCTCAGTCTTTTTAATAAAAAGATGAAAAAAAAACACAAAACTAGAGAAAAAGCAACAACTACTCTTCTCACAACACCTATCCTTTTCATATTAAAAAACAGAATACAGGGAAAGCAATTAATGCTCTTAGAAAATACAGGGAAAGTAATTTAACAACAGAATAGAGTATTATTCTAACAATAGGAATACCAGGGAAAGTAAATAATCCTCTTTAGAAAATACAGGGAAAGTAATTAATCCTCTTAGAACAACAGAATAGAGTATTATTCTAACAAGAGGAATACCAGGGAAAGCAACTAATCCTCTAAGAAAATACAGGGAAAGTAATTAATCCTCTTAGAACAACAGAATAGAGTATTATTTTAACAATACGAATACCAGGGAAAGCAACTAATCCTCTTAGAAAATACAGGGAAAGCAATTAATCCTCTTAGAACAACAGAATAATGTATTATTCAAACACTAAGAATAGGCATACAGATTTTGTCAATTTTTTAAAGCCTTTTTAAGTGATCCATCTATATGGATTCTGTATTACACGTTTACTGTTCTGGACAAATTGCCATTTTCCTGATTTAAAATGATGAAAGATATTAAACTTTCAGATTTTTTCCATGGGTCGCATCATCTTTTTTATAATGGGTAGGTTTTTTTATCTAATATATTTGTTTCTTTCATGGTTCTTCCACTTTCCACTTCCCTTTTTAATGTTTTTTATTTAAAAAACAGACCATCACGAGCAAACTTTATCTTTATCATGTTTCAAGCGATTTTGAATCTATTGGTTAAATAATTATTTAACTATCATATTTTCAAAATGCAATTTAACTATAATAAGATATATATTATTTATTTAAACCATGAATCCCAACCTTGCATCGATACAAATGAATTTATAAAAAAAACAACTTTTGTAATGTATGTCTGCTTACATTTGCCCCTGTTTTTATTGACTATATTATTTAGCATCCAATAAATCATTGTGTCCCCCATATATATATCTATCTAAAAGTATTTTATTATTTATTATTTATTTTCATTTATTTTGTGGTTAATTTTAATAGGATTAAAAAAAAATCAGTATATACAAATGAAAAATTGATTTTTTTTCCAATGTAGTTATAACTTTTTTTTTCTTTTTTAATTAAATTTATCAATTAAAAAAGAATGTTATAGGGACAAGCCTCATAGCAATGAGTTATGGTTTTTTGGGCATGTAGTATTGCTAAACCATGGTATTGGCCCATAGTATTGTAAGAATGTCTATTTACAAATTAATAATCTACATGATAAAGGGCTGAATCTCCATGGTAAAGATAATTTAGTTAAATACTTATGACTTTTTGAATTTTAACAACTTGAAATATATGATGAAGTAAGTGTTTTTGACATTTATTATAGATTGATGTCTATAGGCATTTACTTGCCTTTTAATTTATATGGTTGTGCTAGTTATTATTAAGATCATATATATATATGTGTGTGTGAGAGATATGTTTTTTAAAATTTTCTTGGCATGTATTTTTTGGAATGGTTAATTTGAGTTATAGAAACTGTACACTTTTAGTGTTTCAAGTGTTTTTCAACATGCTACATCCATTTATATATTCAAAACCACATTTTAGATAACAAAATTTACAATCCCACTCAAAGTTCTATCATCAAAATTAGATTAAAAAGACAAAAATATCAATTCGTTAGAATTAGCACAATTACAATTATATTAAAGTTTATATAAAGGTATTCACAACAATTTGGTGCATGGTTTGGTCATGACCTTCAAGAGAGAGAGAGAGATATTATACAACTCCACATTTTAATGTAATTTGAAATTATTTTAATTTACTTAATAAAGCGATGTTTTAATTATAATAGTCCATCTAGGTGAATATATTTGTGACCAATCACCTATTCCACATGAACCCCTAGCACAGTTTCCTATCACTTTAGTATTTTTATTTACAGTTTCCTATTTCAGTAGTTCTCCGTATTTGGTAATTTTTGGGTCTTGAACTTTTAGAGTTGTTTTTAGGCCCTAAATGACACCTTTGGGGATACGGGAAAAAGTAAGTGAAATTCTAAGTTTGCAGTCAAAAGTTGTTGTCCTTTGATAGACCTTTCTAACAGGGTATCATGCAAGCCAAAAAAAGATCACATGCCAAAGTTAAGACCTCGAGAATTTGATGTTCCAACTAAACGCATTGAGGCTCATAGGCTTTTGGTGCTTTATATCCTAGGGTTAGGTTTTTGGATATTTAGAGCTTTTCATTGTTTCTTCATGATAATAAGGCCTCAGAGCCTCATTGCAACACAGTTCAAAAAGCATGTAGCCATTGCATCTCTTCTTAGAGATAAGCTACCATTGTTTGAGCTAGCTTGCTTTCATTCTGCATGTAATTAATTTTCAACATTTTCTATTTATTAATTGAAGATGAATTTCATTGTATCTCTATGGTTTTTTTCTAAATCTATATTTCATTTCGTTCCCTCATAAATATGGATCAATGGTATTAGAGTGGTCTGATCTTTCTCTTTTTTTATGCATGTCCCCAATGAGGTCGATGTATAAGGAGTTGGGACTTGAACTACTTGAGCCCTTGCAAGAATGGCCTCATTGGCCTCGACGACCTCCCATGGTAGAAGACAAGAAAGATGAGGGAGCATAAAATTCTATCAAATTGTTGCTCGAAGAAGCCCTCGAGCAACCAAGGAACAAGATGATGAACAATTTCTCCTAGATCCTTCGTCGAATAATAATGGGCGACATATCTTCATCCAACAATCACTTTAGAAGTTCTGCCCCCTTCAAAGTAAATGTTAATTTCAACATCCCTATATTTGAAGGCTAGATAGACACATATGCTCTAGATAAATGGTTAAATATGCAAGAAGCCTATTTCTCAGTCCATAATTTTCCGATAGAGAAAATATTACTTTTACACTCCTTAAGGCCACCCCCCATCAAGGACTAGTGGGAAACTTACTATGAGCAAAGGGCCAAGGAGGAATCTTCACTATTTTCAGTCGCACCCTCTAATGACTCTTTCTGAGATGTTGTTAAGAAACAATATTACCTTGTTGGGAGCTATGAAGAAAAGTACAAGAAATGGAACATGGTACAAAAAGAATGGGACCAAGAAGTGCTAGAGTTGAGGAATATCTTTCAAACCCCATGCACGAAGCTAGGTATCAAGGAAACTGAGCAACATCTAGTGCTCAAGTACCATGGTTGTCTGCAAAAATACATCCATGCATGAATGGAGTTCCTAGATGTCTCCTAGCTTGGTGCAACATATCGATATGTTGTTAAGATCGAGTAGAAAATTAAACATAAAAAGAGAGACTTTGGATCTGTGAATTCGAAGCAAGGCAATGGCAAATCCAAATCACAAAACAAAGAATATATCTAAGGTGGAACGACCCAAGACAACCCATCGAAGCCACAAGTAAATAATATCAATGGGAAGATGAAGAAAGACCCACGAAAGTAGTGTGAGTTCCACAAGATTCCCACTCACAACACAAAAGAATGTTGCACAAAGCAGTCACTAGTGATCGAGTTAAAAGTTTCAAAGTCAGATGCATGTTCTGACTCTAAGCTAGGACCCAACAAAGGGAAACAAATCATTGATGCAGAACCAACGTTACCATTGCCATCACCAAGGTTAAGAAAAGTGAGCCTAAAGATTTGGAGGAGGGTGAGTGTCTCTTCCACTCACAAATGTGGGGGAAGGGTGCTCCACTATAATTCATTATCGATAGTGGAAGTCAAAATAACATCATCTCAATAGAATTATTTAAGCGGTTGAACCCATCGATAATACCATACCCACAACCATACATCATTAGGTGGCTCCACCAAGGGTGAGATCTCTGTGTCAACTAGTAGTGTCTCCTACCTACAACATTAAATCATTCACAAACAAGGTATTGCATGTTGTTTCTCCCCTTGACATTTGTGATGTTTTATTAGGCCAACCATACTTGTGGAAGTGCAATGATGTGCATGAGTCCATATCTCGTAACATTGTTATTATTATTTTGGTTATAAAACTATACATGATATCAAAGATAACCTCGCCTACTGTTGTTTCCTTGATCTTTTCTAAGAAATGCAGTAATATCATCTCCCATATGGGGACATTTGTTTATTCCTAATTCACTCTCAACGTAAGGGCATCCATGCCCTCTAGAAAGGGCTCCTCCATGTAGTAAAATTAAGTGGATAAGGTTGTGGAAGAGTATAGGGACATCTTCTCCTCCCTTATGAGGATACCTTTGCACTGTTAGGTCCAACATTTGATCAATCTAAACCCCAATGCACCTCTACCTAATGGTACAATCTACCACTTCATTCTTTTGGAAAATGAGGAAATCAAACGGAAGATCTAGGAGTTGCTACAAAAAGGGGACATCCAACCAAGTTCCTCACCTTATGGGGGCTTGATGGAACTTGTACAAAAGAAAGATGGGACCTAGAAAATTTACCTTGATTATCGGGTGCTGAAAAAAATCATAGTCGAGAACAAATACCCAATCCCATGGACCAATGACCTTCTTGACTAGCTCAAGTGGGCTAAGTACTTCAACAAGATTGATTTGAAGTACGACTATCACCAAGTCCCAATAGAACCCACAAATGTATGGAAGACCGACTTCAAGTCCAAGGAGGGTCTCCTTGAGTGGTGGGTCCTATCCTTTGGGTTTACAAATGGCCCTGCAACTTTTTTGAGGTTGATGGATGAAATATTGCGGCCTTTCACCAATTCGTTTGTGATTGTATATCTATATGATATCCTAATCTTCAACAAGAGTTGGGAAGAGTACGTGCAACATATTCGGTAGGTCCTCCAAACCCTATGGTAGCATAATCTATGTGCCAATCTGAAGAAATGATCCTTTGGCATGGACCAAGTCCAATATTTCGTTTACATAATCAATGCTTAAGACATGCATGTGGATCCAGCTAAGTTCTAAGTCATTTCGGATTAGCTGGCCTCGACAACTCCAATGGATCCTCGCAACTTCTTAAGCCTTGCGAATTTCTATCAAAGGTGCGTGTTGGGGTTCTCTCATATCACTTGGCCCTTAAGTCAAGTTAATAAGGGTAGAGAAAAACCAAAGTTTTATTGGTCCAAGTCACAACATAAGGCATTCATTGAACTAAAACACCACCTTTGTTCTGCACCAATCCTCACCTTGCTAGAATTGTAACAACCATTTAAGATTGAGACAGATGCTATTATTCTATTGATGTAGTCCTCACTCATCAAGGGCATCCAATAGCCTATCACACTGAGACACTCTGTGATATTGTTCAAAGGTACCCCACTAAAGATAAGGAAATGTATTATATCGTGTAGGCTTGTTGACAATGAAAACATTATATTCTGGGGAAGGAGACAATCATCCACATAGATCATTGACCTCTTAAATTTATGTGGACACAAGAGAAGTTGCAGAATATTAACCATAAGAAATGGTCCACATGTCTACAACAATTCAATTCGAACATTAAATATAAGAAGGGTAGCACCAATCACATCACGGACTTCATCATCCAACCCCTAATTTTGGAATTGAGAATAGTTCTCAACTCTTATGGGAACGAGACATATAGATGACCACAACTATATGAAAATGATTTCGAATTCGATGCCACCTACAAGATGTTGATGGATGAAAAGTCAATTCCAAACTTCCACCTTTAAGATGGATTGTTATGTTATTTGGGACATCTTTGTGTTCCTTCAAGCGAGTTTTCCAATATTATTTGGGAGGTGCATTATAGTCAGGTTGCAAGACTCTTTGGTGTGGAGAAGATAGTCACAGTACTACAAAAGTATTTTTATTGCTCAAGACTCTGACAAGATGCTGGAAAATATATCAGATCTTGCACTGCCTTTGTCTTTGCCAAGCAAAGAATTAAGAAGCAAGGCATGTACACCCTACTTCCCACTCTTATCCAAACTTGAGAATCCATCTCCATGGACTATATGTCTAGCTTTCCTTCTAACAAGCATGGTAATGACTATGCGTTTGTAGTCATTTATAGATTTTCTAAGATGGCCATATTGATTACTTGCAAGAAGAGTATCACAATAGAAGCCACTGACAAGTTCTTATTCAAATGGGTGTGGGTAAATTTTTAAATCTAATTTATTTTATATGAAATTTGGATATAAGGTTCCTAAGTGCATTTTGGTTGAGCCTCTGGTCATTTTTGGACACCAAGCTCACCAATTCGATTGTCTTCCACACTGAGACTGATGGCCAAACAAAGGTCATCAACAAGATGATAGTGCATATACTACACAAGTACAAGTATAAGCATCCACGAATAGGGGATGCAAGTCTCCACTATGTGCAACACAGCTATAATATAGTTCTCCATAACTCAAATGGCCATAACACCTTTCAAGTGGGCCTGGGATTTCAACCATTATGTCCCATTAATGTTGTAATGCATCTTGCAACTACACAAGTAGAATATGCACATGTTCAATCCAAAGTTGACAAAGGCCTCAAGTTTATTGAATGCATTTAACACATTTGCTAGCAGGTTCATGATACCTTGGATAAATCCAATACTAAGTATAAACAATGTCATGATCAACATCAGGTGTCACATAAGTTTCAAGTGGGTGACAATGTTTGGTTACATTTGCGGAAGGAATGATCCAAATTTATGAAGGAATGAACTACAGATTTAAACAAAAACACAGAGATACAACAAAACAAAAAATCAATTAATAAATAACAATTGTTGAAAATTGTTTACATATAGGAAAGAAACAAACTAGCTTGGGAAATGGTAGCTTATCTCTGAGAAGAGATGTGACTACTACATGCCTTATCAACTCAGTTACAATGAGGCTCTAAGGCATTTTTATCATGAATAAACAATGTGAAACCATAAAACATCTAAAAACCTAACCCTAGGAGATGAAGCACCAAATTTTGTGGGCCTCGATGGGGTTAGAGTGAATGTCAACTTCCCCGGGTCGTAACTTTGGCATATAATATTTATTTGGCATTCACAATACCTCGTTAGAAATATCTATCTGAGGAAAGCAATTTTAAACCAAAAATAATAGTCCCCTAGCCCCCATTTTCTTTTTTCCCTAAACAATCTCGTTTAGGGCCTCAAAATGGCTCTAGAAGTTTAGGACCCAAAAAATTACTAGAAATAGAAAGTAAGTTAGAAAATAGGAAACTGAAAGGAAATAATGTAGGGAGTCTAAGTGGAATAGGTAGATGGCCACCAATATCCACCTGGATCGATCCTCCCCACTTAGGAAGCAATGGTCCCCATTGTGTTGAGTACCTCCATGGGATGGGGAAACATTTGTTGAACATGGTCTCTGGTGAGCCACTTGCCTTGGTACAGGAGTTGGTTGAATTTGACAACCCGATACAATTAGATAATTTGTTTGTGAGTGTTCTTAATTTTTGTGTCCATGATCTAATCATTCATGGCCTATTTAATGCAATTTGGGTTGAACTAAGTTGGTGTAAACTTCTCAACAATGTCTGATGTGTACAAAAAAGGTGGAAAGTATGGATGAAGGTAGTCCACATTGAATACTCGGTGTAGGCCAAGGAATGGGAGAATTCTTAGCTTGAAAAAAAATTCACCCACAACATTGGTGATGGTGTAAGGCCCATATCAGAGTCGTAAAATTTTTTGATGGACTCCAATAAGGCAATCCTTTTACAAATGTAACCAAACTTTGTCATCCACTTGAAACATATGTAGCATCTGATGTTGATCATGAAATTATTTGTACTTGGCGTTGGATTTATCCAAGATATGATGAACCTATTGGTGGATGTGCTCGATGTGTTCAACTTCAGACTGAACATGTGTAGAGTCTTCCTTTGTAGTGGCAAGGGGCATTGCAACATAAATGGGACATAATGGTTGAAATCCCAAGCCCACTTGAAAGGGGTTGTGGCCATTCGAGCTATGGAGAGATCTGTTATAGTTGTGTTTCAAATAGGGAAGACTCTCATCCCATATTCATGGATGTTTGTAGTTGTACATGTGTTGTATGTGCCTTGTCATCCTGTTAACAACCTCTGTCTGGTCATCACTTTGAGGATGGAATGCAATCAACTTGGTGACTTTAGTGTCCAACAATGACTGGAGGCTCGACCAAAAACATACCCACACTCGTTCTAAGGAGATTTTGGAAATGTCTTCTATTGTGACTCTTCTTGCAAGCAACCAATATAGCCATCTTAGAAAATTTGTCAACGACCATAAATACATAGTCATTACCATACGTGGTAGAAGGGAGTCCCAACATATAGTCCATGGAGATGGATTACTAAGGATGGCTAGGAGTAGGCAGAGGAATGTAGAGGCTTTTCTTCTTAATGGTTGGCTTAGAGATGACACAGAAAGTGGAGGATCTAATATATTCCAACATCTTGTTAGATTTTTGGCTGATATAAATAATTTTGCAATATTGCCATGATTTTCTCCAAACCAAAGTGTCCTGCGACTCGACTATAGTGTGCCTCCCAAATCATCTTGGCATGATCACTTGAAGGAACACAAAGGTGCCCCAAGTAGCCCAATAATGCATCCTATAGGTGGAATTATAGTACTTGTTTTCCATCCATCAACATATGGTATGTGGTGGAAAATTTTAGATCAGTTTTGTATAGTTGTGGCCATCCAAAAGTCTCATGCCCATAAAAGTTGAGAAAAATGGTTAATGCCACAACCTAGAGGCTGACTGAAGCAATATGCAATGTTATTGTTGTGTCCCTTCTTGAAATGTTCAAATGGAATTTTTGTAGATATTTGGACCATCTTTTATGGTGAACATTTTGCAACTTCCCTTTTGTCTACATAAACTAAAGAGATTAGTGATCTATGTGGATGCTTGTCTCATTCCCCAGAATGCAATGTTTCAACTGCTGGCAAGCCTACACAATGGAGTACATCTCCTTATCTTAGGAGGGTCATTTCCAAATAGTATTAGAGAGTAGATAGGCCATCAGAAGGCCTTGCTGGGTGAGAACTGCACTAATAGCATAGTGGATGCATTTATATCAATTTCAAATGGCTATTACAAGTATGGAAATGTGAGTATTGACATAGAGCAACGATGATGTTTCATCTCAACAAATTCCTTTTTTTTGTGGGTTAGACCAAAAAAGCTTTTCTTTCGCTCTGCCTTTGGTAGTTTGACTCAAAGACCGAGTGATACGAGAGAATCCCAACACAAACCTTCGATAGAAATTGGAAAGGCACAAAAATATGTGAATCTCTATGAGAGTTGTGGGGGCTAACCAATCTCGAATGACATGGATCTTAGCCATATCCACATGCACACCTTTCTCATCAATTATGTGGTCCAAATATTAGACTAGTTCATTCCAAAGGAGAATTTCTCCAATTTGGCACATAGTTTGCATTATTGTAGGGTTTGAAGGACCTAATGAATATGTCGCAAGTTCTATGCCCAACACTTACTGAAGATGAGGATGTCGTCCAAATATACAACCACAAAAAATTTGGTGAAAGGATGCAATATTTCATCCATAAGCCTCATAAAATTTGTAGGGGAATTTGTCAACCCGAAGGGAATGGGAAACCACTCAAAGAGGCCCTCCTTAGATTCGAAGGTGGTCTTCCATACATTTGTGGGTTCTATTGGAACTTCGTGATAACCAAACTTCAAATTAGGCTTGTTGAAGTGCTTAGCGTCATTGAGTTGGTCTAGGAGGTCATAAATCCATGGGATCAAGTATCTATTCTTGACAGTGATCTTAGTCAATGCCTGATAATGAATGCAAAGTCTTCAGGTCCCATCCTTCTTCTGTACAAGTATAATTGGGCTCCCATAAGGTGAGGAACTTGGTGAGATGTTCCATTTTTGTATCAACTCCTATGTAACACCCTCCTCCCATATCTGCCCAAGTAACTGACCAATTGGGGTAAACATGTGATGAGAGGTTACTGTGATATGATTTGACTCCCTATGTGTTAGTTAAGGAAATGGAACTAGCGGAACACATAACACAGACCTTCCACATCAGCAATAGAACTCCCCGCAGCTATCCAAACCACTTAGGTAACTAACCCCTGAGTCCCACTAGACTTTTAATGCATCAAACCCATGTACGCTCCCTTGTTATGGACCAACGTGCATCTAGGAGGCTCTAGTCACTCCCACAACAAGGGAAAGCAAGAATCCAGGGACTTTTTTCCCTAGTGTTGTGCCTACAACTCTGGGATCTGTGCCACTTTTTCATGCTTAGAGCCCAAGTCACTACCCAAAATTCAATGACACCTTTAGAAATGAATTTACACAACAAAACAATGATACATTTGCAAAAAAAATGGCAAGGACTAGACTGGACCCCTACTAGCCATAATAGGCATTTTGTCAAACATGTCACAAACATGAAAGCTACAGGTCTTAACAAAAGAACTAAGCATAAGGGTCTCATACTTATCTGAGAATTTCTAAGAAGCATTAATGCCTCAACACATCAGTTGTAATTTCATCTATTAGGCCATAGATACATTGTTCATTCATTTAAAAGTAAAAACATGATGAGATCCATACATAACCATTGTTATAATATATGTTCATAATTGACATAATGACAACAAAAATATGAAGGAAAGAACAACAATATAATCCACATATAAACCATCATAATACTCATGAATTAACAAGGATAAATAACTATTGTTAATGAATGCAATGCCCAACCAGGTATCAGACTACCACGTACCACCTAATTGTAGGCATGACTAAGACAAATCTCTCTTTAGTCAGTCACCCCCGTGCCATATTATAAGCATGAATGTAGGATCTCATGGGACAATCCATCAAAATTGAACCAGGGCTTCCAAAGGCCAAACCACCTCAACCCATCAAACAGTGATTCCAACTCATGGTCAGACTTAAAAAAGAATCACTAGATTGGTCTATACTCAATACTTCCAGGGCTCCAGAGTGTTTTTTCTAACCAAGGATTCGAGGAGTAGTAACTCAACCCATAGTTGCCGTCGAGATTTTAAAGCATTTATCCTACCAAGGTTTCCATGACTAGTAACTCAACCAAGCTGTTACAAGGCTTCCAGAGCGTTTGTCCAACTAGGGTTTCTAGGAACTAGTAACTCAACCCAAGCTAAAGGAAACATGAGAACCAACTAGAAAAACAAAGAAATGAACCCACAACACCATGACTATCCAGGGAAATTTCAAGGCTAGGAAAATCCACTGTCAATCTAGGAATCCTCCATGACAATGGAAAATCATGACCAATAAACCACATGTATATGCCATGCATGCCAAAACTAGTGAGGAAAAAATACATGCAACTCTATACTTGCAAGAAAAACTCATTGTAGTTGTTGATACCAATGTCATATAGCATTTTCCTACTCTTCCTTTGCCTTCTTGCTCCAAAACTCCAAGTATGCCACACTCTCCAAGAATGCTCCAAGAAAACTATAAGTGTCCAAGAGTATAAGAGAGAGATCCAAAACTGAACTGAAAAAATTCTGTGAACTGATCCTCAAAAGACTTTTTATTAATGAGGCTTCTATTTTCTTCATTTTCCATTATTTTCATTCATTTTCCTCCTCACATGCAACCTGTGACCTTTCACCTCCCTTTTCTCCTATTTTCCATTATTTCCGTAAATAAATGTGCCAAAATGCCACTTTGCCTTTCCAAAGCCTTTGCCATTGCCTTTGCCAATTTTCTTAGCCACTAATCACTCACCAACGATCCTTATCACTATGTTTCTTCCCAACATTTAGCTTGGAATAAGTGTCCCATAAACCATGGTTATTATTTCACCTTTATTAATTTTCACATGGATTTTTGACCAGGAATCTTACATCCTGGATCTGCCACTTGATTTCCTTGTTTTCTAGAAGAGAGAGACAATATTGGTCCACTTTATGTACTTATATGCATAGATCCCAATAGGGTAATATTGTTCCTTTACGACATCTCAAAAATAATTCCAAGAAGGTGTGACTAAAAATAGTGAGGGTTCCTCCTCATCCCTCTACTCACAGTAAGTTTCCCATTGATCCTTAAGATGGGGGCCAACTTTGAGGAGTGCAAAAGTAATATTTTCCCTATCAAAAAAATTATGGATTGAAAAATATCCTTCTAGTAGGTTTAACCATTTATTTAGGTCATCTTTATTGGCCTTCAAATATAGGAATGTCAAAGCTAACTTGTACCTTAAAGGGGGCGATGCCTCGAAAGTGACTACTGGATGAAGATGCCTCCCCCTTTGATACCCGCCGAAGTATCTACGATAAATTTTCCATCGTCATTCCTTTGTCACTCAACAATATTTTGAAAGGGTCTCCTACTCCCTCATCTTTCTTTTCTTCCACGATGGGAGGCCATCAAGGTTGGCGAGGCCAATCTTGCAAGGGTTCAACCAATTTAAGTCCCAACTCCTTATACCCCAACCTTGTTGGGGACATACACTACAAAACAAAGAAAGAGTAGATCACTTTGATACCATTGATCCAAATTTATGAAGGAATACAATGAAATACATATTTAAACAAAATCATGGAGATACAGTGAAACAAAACTTCAATTGATAAATAGCAACTGCTTAAAACTATTTATATACAGGAAAGAAATAAACTAGCTTAGGGGATAGTACTTATCTTTGAGAAGAGGTGTGATGGTTACATGCCTTATGAACTCAGTTACAATGAGGTTCTAAGGATTTTTATCATGAATAAATAATGAGAAACCCTAAACATCCAAAAACCTAACCCTAGGAGATGAAGCATCAAAATTTTGTGGGCCTCGATCTTCATTTAGTGCACACGACACCTCATTAGAAAGATCTATCTGAGGACAAAAATTTCAAACAAAAAATGATTGACCAATGACCCCCATTTTCACATTTTCCCATAAAAACACCATTTAGGGCCTCAAAATGGATCCGGAAGTTTAGGACCCAAAAAAATGCTAAAAATAGAAACTATTATGGAAAATATGAAACTGAAAGGAAATAGTGTTGGGGGTCCATGTGGAATAGGGGGCTAGCCACCAATATCCACCTGGATCAAGGAACTCCTTTCCAGAGCCAATTGGAAGCTTCAACCACTCCATACACCATCACCATGGTTGTGGGTGACAGTGATTTCGAGCTAACTATCCCCCCATTCCTTGGCTTTCACCTAGTATTCAATGTGGATTGCCTTCAACGATACTTTCTGTTGGGTGTGGAGCATGATTATTTAGAGGTCTTTGTTTCAGCCGAATGTATACCCCAGGAAGTTTGTACACCCCTCTACGCGGGGGGGTGTGCGGGGAACTTGTTCGGGGGGGCTGATCCCCCCAGCTGGGGGGTCTGGGGGTCAACGGTCCCCCGATGGGGGTTTCGGGGGCAGCACCCACGAAGCTAAAAACAGATGTAAAATTGCCTTGTAAAAGTATAGTAATTTCTAGTCAATCTGGGTTGTTCATTAGGCAGATGATCTGATGGTAGAAATTATGTTTAGTTTAGGGTTTTTTGTCCTAGAAGGCAACCCCTCTCTTGGTATGAGGGCATTGTATTGAGGTTGTGTAATAGATGTGTATTCTCCGAGTGAGAAACATAGAGGTGAGACTGTGAGAGGAAACAGAAGATATTACAGCGGAACTGTTGTAGGTTGTATCTCTTCATTTTGCTGGATAATAGAAAGGAAGGACTGGCTGTTTGGGGTGGATGTAGCCCAAACTGGGTGAATCACGTATATTTGTGTCTCTTTGGTTTTATGTGTTTTTTCTGTGTTTATATTTATGAAATATTCTATGTGTTCCATTGCTCTGTAATATATATTTTTCTAACACTTTCCACCATGTTGGACGTATCAGACATTGCCAAGAAGCTAACACCGATAGAGCTCAACCCAAATTGCATTGAACAAGCCAAAACTCAACAGATCATGGAAACAAAGATGACAAACACTTTCCAATAAAGGACCCAGTTGTATCGAGTTTTTAAAAATGGCTAACTCCTACACTAAGGAAAGTGTCTCACTAGGGACCAAGTTTAGCAGATGTTGTCCCATCTCATGGAGGTACTCAATGTATTGGGGACTGTTTTACATTCGAGATAGTAGTAGGTCAGCTACCAATGCTAGAGCATCTAAAATAATTGTTTTGGGGTTTTTGGTTTTAGTTTTGGAAGACCAATGAATGAAGACAGATTTAGAATTGAAATACTTAATCCTTTGGATACTATTAATATCTCAGCAAAGGGATGTTATAATGCTTTACACAGTGATATAGATCAAATAGTGGTGAGAAGAAGACAGAAAATAATATGATTAACACAGTTTCCAGAATGTAAAACCGAACAATCATAAGTATGAAAACCTTCTAAACTACATTCCAAAGATTCAAGGCAATATACTTAAGCTTATAAAAGATGCTGATGATTTATTGATTAGAGGGGATTAGCTAAACAAACAGTTCATTAATCCATTCTCTTAATAGATGATCACTTCAGGAGCTTATAGGAATAAATTGAGATACAATTATTCCTACCTATATATCTTTATAAGTCATAAGCATATGAAGAAAAACATAATGATTGATAATTGGAAAAATTTACAGGATAACACAAACTGTGTAAAACCAAATTCAGAATCCTATGCTTTGTATTAAGGTTCCAGAAATACCGAGTACATCAAGTGTCTAGAAAAGCTTCCTTCAAAGGTGCAACCAAGTTCAAAGTAGAATGAACAGTCAAGACTTAACAAGCAATGAACATGAATATTGAACTTCGAACCCTTAACATCTAGAGAAGAGAGCTATTTATACAATAATGAAACTAAGAAAATATCTTAAAACTGATTAATATTTATTCTAGGAAAGGAAAAGTCTTCATGCAAGAAGATAGGGGTAGCTATTGAACTACTTCTTGCTGTCCCTTTTATTCAGGTTGTGTTGGCTTTGTTGTTTTATATTTTTCCCTTTAAGCTGCTTGATTGTTTGTATCCTTTACACTGGTTGATTCCTTCATTTGATCTTTCATCTGATACTCTTTAAACTCTGTGAATATCCTTTGACCTTGCTTAGTAGCCTTTACTGTGTCTTTTTACCTTTACTGTGCATTTCAGGTTTTTACTGTGTTTTTCAACAATAAATCCTTTAGATTTTATGTTATAGAGTAAAGTGATTTGATATGATCTTTTTATTTTTCTTCCAACCTTATGCAGGTTTTTTCTTTGTAAGCCTAGAACAAGAGTCTTTACCTGCAAAACACAGAAATTGTTAAGAAAAACATAGGTGACAGAGACGGTCATCAATGGCTTTGTTGAGCTTAAAAGGATATTGGAAGGAGTTCGGAGTGTATCGAAAGGTAAAATGAAGGAAACTCACTCATGCATATCATAAATCCATAAAACCATATGTACAACAAATATAATCACAAACAATAAACTGGCGGAAAAGGCAGAGAGCCATCATGTGATCTCTCATGCTCATGTATTTCTCTCTTCTTCAAATAATTTAATAATACATTTAAATACATGAGAAAGTGGTCTTAAGATAGTGTGTCTATCTTAGATTCACTTGGTTGAGACATTTTCTCAACTTACACACTAATTTAGGAGAGCTAGTTGGAGAGAATCTTTCATCCAAAACTAGACTCCTTAGTTTGGGGAGTTCTCATGATTTTATTAATTTAATTTAATATTTGGATTTATTAATTAATTATGTAGAGAGTGAGGCTAACATTCCCCTCCTTAATGATAAATCCAAAACAAACAAGGAACCATCTTCCAAGTTCTCAAGTTGATCCTCAAAAACAATTGCTTGAAAAACCACCAAAGATGAATGTTGAAAAAAACTCAAATCTGAAGAGAACATGAATCAACTGCATGTCTGATTCATCTTTGAATGTTGCTTGACAACTCCATGATGTGCCAAGCCATAAAAGGATCCAACTATCCTTTTCTTGAAAACAACATCTGGTGTCCACTGACACAATTTGAAGAACGCCCACTGGCATATTTGCTGATGATGATCGCGCACTGGCTGATGAAGATGCCCACTGGCTGCTTCATTGATGTTGTCGAGACTTTTAGTCTGACAACCACTTGTCAATTTCATTGACATTTCTCCCCTTTATCAGCTGAAAGGAGAGACAATCATCTGCATTTGATATCTAAACTCCCCCCCTTCAGGTGTAGGAGAGTTTCACTGTTGTACTCCCTCATTCAACTGCACGAGAGTACCATTTTCATTTGACTGTTGGTTGCAATATGTGTGAGTGAATCTGATTGTAAAACTTGTACAATCTTCTAGCTATGGATGACCATTCCCAGGGATTAATCCATGAATAATTTATCTTCAATCAGGTAGGTTGGTTGTGTTTGCAACATTTTTTTGATGAATGATTCGACTTGCCACAATGGTGACAAGGATGAAGATCAAAACACTGACCTTCCAGATGAATGGTTCTTTAACAATGAGAACATTTCGGTTTGTCTGCAACTTGAGATTGCATGCATTTCTATTTGTCTGCACTTTTAGTTTGTGTGCATTGATGTCTGTCTGCAACTTGAGAAGAACTTGCTGAGGTGATATGTTCAAGTAATCCGGCATTGACGAACTGAATGGGCTTTGAATAATCAGGGGTATGTAAGTTGTCATTATTTTTGACGTATCCTAAGCCATGTCGATTTTGATTACTTTGGATTTCTTCCCATGTCTTGATGATGGGTTTGGAAGAAAGTTGAACTGGAATAACTTCAACGCTTGAATCTGGTTGGATTAAGGAAGTCGAATGATGAGCTGTATCTAGATTGGTCAAAGACTTAGAAGCAACATGCTTCTCTTGCAACTCTGTTCTCTGTAGTTGTGACTTGAGTTGAAGGAACTCAATTATTTCATGTGCATGTTGAAGATACACTTGAATGTCAGCAATAGTGGTTTTTCTGATGTGCACCATGTCATTGGATGATGATAACATTAAGTTCTGAAAAATTTGGGATAGTTGAATGTGTGTCGCCATGTTGTCTTGCTTACTTTGAAGCCAGGCTTGCTTGGTGTAGAAGTCATGCTTAAAAAAATTTCTCACTGGACATGCTCGATTGTATTGGTTGTTGATTGCTCATGCTTTTAAACACTTCCTTGAACTGCTGATTGTACGCTTGCTTGATGATGATTGATTATTGCACGCTTGCTTGCTTTCACACTTGCTTGCTTTGGTTGTTTGAATGATAATTGCTTAAAACACTAGCTTGATTTGATGCTCACTTGAACATGCTTGATTGATTACTGACACTTGTGATTTGTAAAAAAAGGAAAGGGTGTCGAACACTGTTGAAAATGCACCCAAATGACAAATGATAAATTCAATGTTCAAGTAACAACTGACTTGACTTAATGATGCACTTTAACAAATCAAATGAGGATGTCAGTTACAACCGAGAATGCACCCGTACAATTTAGTTAAAACATGTTTTTTTGCAAGTGATACAAAAAGTGTTGATGATGTTGATGTCGTCTTGGGTTGAAATGCTTGATTTTGTAGCGTCCTTAACTTGATGGCATGAATTCGCTGTTGTGAAATGTTGTTGTAGAACATTACTTTTATCAAGTCGATGATGTGATGCTTTGTGTTTATGAACTTAAGTGATTATGGGAGCTTTGATTTCAGGATCTTGATCAATGACTTGTATATGTAAACTTTTCTTATGTGCATGTAGTTGTTTTATTGAAGCATAAGAAAAAGAGCATTTTACAAAATCGACACAAGTCATGCATACGCATACACATGGTGTTCCTAAGATCCCCTTATTCAATTTCAGGCGGATCTAGGACACGATCACCATAAAAATATATGTTGTTATTAACCTTCAAGATACATCATCATGACAATGCCTTGAGTGAGGCATCTCAAGCACAGACTGAGAACTCCTTGGCGTCAAATTGGCTGAAAAACTGCCTCAACCTTTCTTTGGATCACAATAACAACTTTCACTTCACTTGTATCACTCCAAATTTGGAAAAAAATAAAGCAACTTATCTCTCCACAAAAAAAAAGGGTTATTTTAAATACTCTTAATCACCCTTTTAACAATTATTTTACATCTATCCCTTTTAAAAATGTGAATTGACAGGGAGAAATGCTACAATACTATAGCCACAAGGGGTCATGATATAGCATTGATATCTTGTCACCAATGAAATCAAGCGCACAACTGCAAGTATACAAAATTAACCAAGTTTGACATTTCACATTGCTTATGTGATTACGTAGCTCCTTAGATAATGATTCAGCCTGTGGCAGGAGAAGATCCTCAGCTTCCAATAATTAATCACGTCCTTTTCTGAATAGTGATCTTGGTCTTCTAATGACAGTGCTCCCGACCCCTATAACTAATGTATCATTGCCCGTGGTCTAGATCTACAATAGGAAAGGCTCTCAACCTTGCAAATTCACCCTTCCACTTGACTCATGAGCCACCTGGAGTAATTTCTGCAACAATCGTTCTCAATACAGTTGGACAGTCTGTGCAGAGTACAATGCATATGAATTTCACGCTGCAAAAGTTATAAGAAAATGGTGCTGGAAACCTTGTGGGTGATCAGGAATAAAATTTAATTGTAATATCGGCAAACTTCACATGGATTAGGCTCATTTAGTAGTAATCTTCCCTTTCTTGTAAGAATATAGCATCCAACAAGTCAAAATTTGGTCGATATGAAAATCTAATTGACATTTTGAGCATCTTGGTCTGTTTCAAAGAGAGCAAAACTTGTAAGCAAGACTTCGTGACACATACAGGATGCTCTGTTTCTGCAAATTCCTTCATCAGAAAGAAATCGAACATGTTTGTGTGTCATCACCCAAATCTAGCGGGACAGGTTGTGCTGACAAATTACCCTACACTGAGCGAAACTTTTGTTTCCACTCACTTTGTAGATGCGTAGATGTTCTAAATCTTGGAGATTAACAACAAAAACGTACAACAAATTTCCCTGTGGGCTAATATTCCTGAATCACTAAATTTCCCATTACTAAATCAATGCATTCACTGATTCTGTTCTGTGCTAGTGAGAGAGGGTAACTAGAATGAAAAGATCTGATAAGAGTAACCGGATGGGAGACGTTGAGAGTAGCACTGACTGCCAATTCATGGAAATGGAGAGATGAATTAAGCTAATCTCATTGCAGGGATTTGGAAATTTAACCAATCAAATTCCGTCCAGTTCAGAACCTAATCAATTAAAATTTTTGAACATCTAGACAAGGCAAAAACCTTAGACAAGATTTGCGATACTTAAAACTTCAATCATGCGAAACTCAAGCTTTACTTAAAATTTTAACTGAAATAAACCTATTTCTAGGCAAAAGTGACTCTCAGGCGAAGGTCCACAGTTACATTACATTCAAATTCAATATTCCAAAGAAGATGCGCTCACTCACAGTAGATTCAACATTCCAAAGCTGCGCTCACTCACAACAGGTTCAGCATTCCAAAGATGCGCTCACTCACAGCAGGCACACCTAACTCATACCATCCATACCTCGCTCCGATACCACATGAAGGAAACTCACACAGCCATATCACAAAGCCATAAAACCATATGTACAACAAATATACTCGCAAAGAATAAACTGGCGAAAAAGGCAGAGAGCCATCATGTGGTCTCTCATGCTCATGTATTTCTCTCTTCTTCAAATAATTTAATAATACATTTAAATACATAAGCAAGTAGTCTTAATATAGTGCATCTATCTTAGACTCACTTGGTTGAGACATTTTCTCAACTTACACACTAATTTAGGAGAATTAGTTGGAGAGAATCTCTCGTCCAAAACTAGAATCCTTACTTTGAGGAGTTCTCATGGTTTTATTAATTTAATTTAATATTTGGATTTATTAATTGATTATTAAGAGAGTGAGGCTAACATAAAACAATGGTTTTATTGGTCGCATAGGCTTATGGGGGCTTCACTGTGAAAACAGGCAAAACAGAGAAAAATGGTGATTTTTTCGTTTAAACGGAAAAACAATTTTCTTTTTGAATTATGGTGCAAAGTGAACAACAACCATTTTGTTATTATGTGGGAGGTGGTTTTGGTTTTCATTGCACCGCTTATGAGGCATGGGCGGTTTCGGGAGGGGTCACCCAATACAATTTGAGCTTGACATGTAGCAAGGGGAGGTCATTGGAATACTGCTTTTCGGGTGGGTAATGCCCGTACAGAGAGCCAACTCGAAATTGCTAAGGGCCGTTGGATTTGAATGCATTAGATCGGACGGTAGTGGAGTGAAAGAGCAATACAGAGGGGCCCAATTATTAATTATGGTAGTATGGGCTTTATTATGTGTTAAAACTGAGATTAGCAGGGTTCTTCCTTTAAATCATAAAAAAAATTAACAAAGAAATCCTTTGCAAAACACGGTATGGCAGACTTGAAAAGGTATGAATTCGGGCGGATAAATGATATCGGGTCTAGGTTCATCACATATCGCAATCATAGTTTAGCAAAGGAAAGGACCATCACAAAGGAATGCGATAGGGGCTGGACGCAATGTGGGAATAAATCATGGATAATACTGCGATCGGGTTCGGGTTACCATCGCATATTGGTGATCGCAATGGTGGAGGGTTATGCTTTAGCCGGGACTTGCAATGAGGGGTGGATTCGATATGGTAATGAATTATAATATATATTGCGTCGGGTCCAGGTCCATTGTGCATCACATATCACAATCGGAGGAGAGTGGATGCACGTTGAGAGGTTGCGATCCGTCAATATTGCGATATGTTATGAAAATACATAGTTTTATAATAAAACTTAAGGTTTCGGGATATTTTAATAAAGGGAGTTAATATATACGGGAAAATGGCTTTTTAGGGGTTTAATACTATAGGTTAGCGTTAAAATATGAAATATGAGTGGAAAGGGGAAATATACGTGGAAAAGGGAAATCACTAAGTATAATGCTTTTATGAGTTATATGCTTTTCATATATGTATCAATACTTAGGGTAAACATCGTTTGTGGGTTTTTTGGGTAAAAGGGGATTTTACATGGGGTTTTTACTTTTCCTAGGTAAAAGGAATTTTAACCTTAGGAAAAGGGGTTTTTATGGAAAATGAATGGATATGAACTTTATGAAGGTAGAAATGGAAAATTAGTAAATATAGGGATAAATGGGGATGAGGGAAGTTAATTACTTGATCTTGTAGACCTTCATTTTCTTTGTGTAATTGCCTCATGGACATAGAAACATATGGTAAACATGATAAACGTACATTTTGTCCAATCAATCATCAAACTTCTGCAACCTTTCTTCTACTTACCCTTTGCTTATGCTATCATTTTTTCTTCACTTAATGGGTGCATTTAAGCTAGCAAACCCTTTTCCTTTCTGTTTATTTAAAAAAAAAACTATCTAATTCTAACCTTATAACCTCCAAGGGCTCAGATTAAATTAATGAGCACCTTATTGTTCTCTACCTAACTACTGATCTGCCAAGATTAAACAGTTTGGCCAGATCTTTATTCTCTAACTATAAGATCAAATTTAAAGCATGAAGCAGTCAAGATTAAGCTATTTTACTATCATGGGTTGTGGCATTTATGACAAGCTGCACACAACCATTATTTTGCAGAAACAATAGTAGTGGCATTTAGACTTGCTCACTTTTAGAGTTTATTTGTTTTCTTTTCTTTCTAACCTAACATTTCCTTTTTGTCTTGATTTTTTAGGACATCCAACCTAACATTTTCTTTGACATGGACATCATCATCAAGATATTTTCAAAGACATTTTATTCAATATTATTATGTCGATATCCTAACTTAACATTTTTTAAAATATTCTGTCTTATCAAAACCAAAAAAAACCAAAAAATGCTACAACAGGGACCATTTCTTCTTAAGGGGGGAGGACTGATCCAAATGGATATTGGTGGCCACCTGCCTATTCCACTCGGACCCCCAATACTATTTCCTATAAATTTCCTATTTTTAAACATAGTTTCATATTTTGATAATTTTCTATTTTTGGCAGTTTTTGCGTCTTGAACTTCCATAGCTATTTTGAGGCCGTAAACAACACTTTTTGGGGAAACGGGAAAGCTAGATTTGAATTATGAAATTTACAATCAAATGTTGTTGTCCTGAGATATATATTTCTAATGAGATATTGTTCACACCAAACAAAGATCATATGCCAAAGTTACAACCCTGGGAAGTTGACGTTCCAACTAACCCCATCGAGGCCCATACAATTTTGAAACTTCATCTCATAGGGCTAGTTTTTTTTTATGTATTCTCATTATTTTTTCATGATAAAAAGGCCTCAGAACCTCATTGTAACATAGTTCAGAAGGCATGTAGATGTCACATCTCTTCTCAGAGATAAGCTATCATTGCTTGAGCTAGTTTGCTTTCATTTTGCATGTAAATAATTTTCAACATTTGTTATTAATTAATTAAAGTTTAGTTTTGTTGTATCTCTGTGGTTTTTTTTAAAATATGTATTCCACTTTGTTCCTTCATAAATTCAAATCATTAATGGAAACTTAAAAAATTATCATTTATTTCTAAGTGTTTTCTCCATTTGTAAGCACCATACCCATGAGAGTTTTGATATGCTGATATAGATTGGTTGTTTGCATGTAGGAGGGGAAACAACCTTTGTGAGAGTTTCTCACATAATGGATCCAATGCTTGGTATCCTCATCAACCTTCCTATCAAGAATTAATGTTCTAGCTAGTTTAACATGCTTTTCAACATCATAAATCTAACTTTCTCTTCAATATCATAAATCACTCTCTATATGACTTCAAGGATGATATCCATGTGTCTGATTATGGTAGAGCAAGCCATGATTTGAGTATGGGTCTACTAACATGGAAGGGGATGTAACATTTTAAGAGTAGAGCTAGTATGGCCTCTCTTACCTCCATGTTGAGAAAAGGAGACACAATGTTTAGTCATGACATGAGAAACACGTAAAAGGAGAAAATTGTGGAAAACATAGAAAGAGAGGGATAAGTTTATGTCAGTGAATAGGCGAAGAAGAGAGACAGGGGAGGAACTAGGGATCCATAAGGACCATGAACAATATATATAGAAGTATAGTGGAGATAGAAGAGTTAGAGTAACCCCAGGCTTAAAAAAATTGGTAGAGAGAAAGCAATAAGGTGAAAGAAGATACTTTTAGGGGAAAATATCAAAGGGGAGACAGTAAGAACAAACTAACCAAAATATATAAACAAAGGAAGGGGAGGAAGAAATAGAAAATTACTAACCCAATCCCAGAACAAAATAGAGGTAATGTGCATTGTGTTGTTTAATTTTTAATTGATAACCATAGCTAATCCTAGATGCATTGGAAGCTCCATCATGAAACTAACGTTGGGTGTTGTCTCCTTAAACTAATGCACTCTTGAAATGGAAACTCTAAAATATCCCTTCATATGTTATTTTTAGCGATCATTTATGATGCTACAAGAAACAAGGAGGGCATTAATAAGCTTGCCTATAACCTTCTCCCACCACCCTATATTATATTAATTAATCAATCACCCATCACTTTCCATAATTTCCACTGAGATTCTTCTACAAACTGAATTAAGAACACATCATCCTTCCTATACTCCCTCGTGACAAAGACCGTCACTTTAAAAACCTCCCAAAAACTAGCCATCTTCCCCATCAAGTGAAATTGTACCATATTGCATGTAGGTCTTCATTTGGTGGGTGCTCTACCACCCCTCTTTAATTACATGACACTCATTTCAGTCATTAAAGAATGCCCCATGCTAACACTCATCATAAGAATACAATCTATCATTTTTAACCATGATATTTTTTTATAATAAAATAAAAAATAAAAAGTAAAATTGAATATATAACCAAACGATATTAATATGTTGGAGAATTGACATTGTTCAGATGGCTAATGGCTACAAGTGTGTTGTCATTGATGTCAACAATCATGCTGGGAGATGTGTTGGGCAGTGCACATTGTCTAACTGTTGCCAAGAGTGTTGGCATTGATGTCAATTGGATAGTGTTATCACTCAGGTTGTTCCCTGGCTCCAAGAGGGAATACGGCCAAGGTAACCACTAACCAATCTTTCAGCTGCAGATCCTAGCCAATCTGCAACCAGAGAGGGCTCCCTCTTCGTGATTTAGATTTGTTTGATTGTGTATTAGGCTAGTTATTAGATACAAGTTTTGTTTGGTGTTTGGAAGATGACATTCAATAGAACAAGGCAGTAAGTTGAGAGAAGTTTAGACCATTGGGTTGATGGAGTCTAATGGAAATAAACCTCTGGGTATGGTTTCCTTCGAAATAAGAAAACTACAGAGCAAGAGAAGTAAACACAGAACAACTTTGAAGCTGAAATAAGATGAAATGAAGTCAAGGAATGAAAGGCAGTCAAGAATCTTTCATTTTGTTAACAAAGGGAAATTGTATAAACATTATCAAGGAGCAGTTAATAATTCCTTGATGATATTTAGAGTGAAAGAACTAGGGAGACAAGAGCAATCAAGAATTCTTGCCTATGCTAGTCCTGTGGAAAACATAAAAAATTACAGGAATTGAACACAGAGTACAACAAAGTAAATTTTGGGTTATCCTTCTTTCCTGTAACTTAGAACATGATATTTAGATGATAAATAAGACACAAATACAGTAGCATAAGAGTAAAGAAGACATATTGATCCATGTATTAACCTGAGAATTCTGCAATATATCCTTTTGCCATCGATTCCATAACCAGTAAGTTCACCAACAAAGCATTCCAACAATTTTTATTTCTGAAGAGTTCTCAAAAACATACAACGCAGGTCCAGAATGATATTCAACAGCCAATAACAATACATCTCTTTAGCAAGTATTTATAGAAGTTTACAAAATATCCCATAGGAAAATATTTGGACATAAATTTATCCATCTACTTTGGCAGAAGCAATAACTAATGTGGGAAAAATCGCGTAGCAATAACTGAGGAAATAAATGTGCTTTACTGGCTGCTGTAGGTGTCCTCTTTGTTGTTGACCTTTTGAATCTGATAGTCGGTTGATGACTGCTTTCCTGATGTGTTGTCTTGTTGTGCTGTCTTTTGCCACCTGTGTCTGAGCCTGTTTTATCTTTTGGCGCGAATCTTCTCCTCAGCTGATTTGATTTTCCCTGACATTTCCTTTTAAATGTAATGCAAATACTTTTAAAAAAGGAGAACTCAACTTATTTTGGCAAGACTTCAAGCATGCTCTACCACCACTGATCTGTTGGTAATTGATGCTTTCTTAATTTAAGCAATGTCTCATCGGCTTCATTGTACCTGTAATAATTGGGCCAGACTTGAAAGAGATGTTCTACCTCATGCTCAATAAAAAACAAATCTTCCAGTTTATCATATAAACTTTGCCCTGTGGGAGGGACTGTCTCTTTTGTGCTGCTTGATGAAGCTGTAATCTGATTTTGTACATAGGTATTTAGCCTATGAGCATACTGTTCTTGCTTTAACGGCTTCCCACTCCTAGTGACTAGGCTAGGTAGACCTTTGCTTTGTAACATTGCAAATTTATGTTTGAAGGATTCTATATCTGCCTGCATTTCCTGGCATTTTCTTTCTATTGTCTGCACAAAATTTCTCATAGTTAGCACCTTTTTAACTCTTAAAATAGTTTATTTCCTATTATGAATGTCCATGGATGCTAACTGTTCACTGGTATGAGTATTCAAACAATGAATCATCTGGTTGGCTTGCTCAGGCTTATTGGCCAATAATACCCTGGCCTTTTGAGTTTCATACTGAGCCACTCCTATCAACTCTATCTTATCAAAAATAGTTTGTATTGCTATCCAATGATCAGCGATAGCTTGGCCAATCTTATCCCACAAAATTGTCTTTATTTCTGTCAGGGTTCTATGGAGAGTGAGGTCCTTCTCCAAGGCCTTTATTTTGTTCTCTAGGGCCTTTACTTCCCTGGTCTTCTCTGCAATAGTCATCTTTGATTTGTCATAACTAACCTCAATTTTGGCTAGCTTTTCCTTAGTCTCCTTGAGCTCTGCCATCTGGGTCTCCAAGGCCTTTATCTCTTTCATCATTTCCTCCATGCTTATACTGGCCTCTTGCAATGCACTTGCTGTAGCTGCTGTTGAAGTTGAAGCACCTGTTGCTGAAGCTGGATCCAGGGGTGGCGCTGCTATAGTGACTGCTGGAGGAGGAGCTGTGATTATTGGAGTTGTTTGGGATGGTTGAGAGGCCAACTCTAGCTGTTTCCCTTGTAGAGCCTCTTCTAATGCTTTTTCTGTGTCCAACAGTCTTTGGTTCATCTTCATGAGTAGGCTGACCACATCCTCTTCTTCCTCTTGTTGTTCCACCTCTGTAGTTTGAGGATGTATGGTAGCTGGCAGCTTCAATTGTCTTCTTAGAGCTGCTATGTCCTCCTCCTTTTTCCTTATTAAGGCCTGTGTGCCTTTGGGATCCTTGGGATCATGTCCCAACACTATAATGATTTCTTCCAAGGATTTTATCCTATTATCCTTCGCCAATGAGGAGGCTTTCTCCAGCTATAGTTGGGCAGAAGTGTTATAGAAAGAATTTTGTAATCTATGGGCCATTAGGGCCTTATCTGTTAAGGTGGAGTATACCATTTCTCCATCCTATTTATGCAACTCAATCTGGTCTATTGGATGGATGTCTTTGGCAAGAACTTCCAGATTGGTTCTGATATAATCTGCAGCTGACTGTGGCTGTTGTACAGTGGGTCTGAAGTGACTAAAATTCATCTTCCCTTCTTGCATGTCATAGGCTACCATCAGCCTTTGTTGATTTCTAGGAGCCATTCTTAATAATTGATTGTAAAGCTGAAACCTCACCAGTTCGTTTCTAGCTTTAATTTCAGCGAATGCTCGTTTGATATCTGAGCCCTGCTGGGTCTGCTGCTTGGAGGATAAAACCTCCCCACCTGGTTGTCTCTCTTGCTCCTGTTAAAAGGAGCTGGCTGATGTTTCCAAAACAGGAGGGATCTGCTGTTCAGAAGTTCCCTCACCCCTGATATTGCCTGTGGTCTCTTCAGTAAATTCCTCCTCGGAATAGGGGTTTAGCCTCTGTCTCTTTTCCCCTTGCTGATCTGTAGGTGTCCCTGTGGATGTATCTTCAGGTCTGTCCCTCTTTTTAGCTCTTTCTTCATTGTGAGGGGTTTGCAGCATAAGGACTTCAGGTGCCTTCATTTGGGTTGAAGGGCGTTGTTCTTGACCCTTTTCTTGATTTATGGATGGCTGTTCTGCCATTGTACTTTGCTTTTATGAATGCTCGATTTCCTTGCCTTTCCCTGCAGGTGGAATGGCCTCTTTAGCCGGCTGTTGTGAATATGTAGCAGCTGATGTGCTTGCCACAATATGTTGAGGCTGTGTGAAGGGGACCTGTGCAAAATAATCCAGGTCAATTCTTTTCTCATATTCTTTCATTTCTTTTTCTAATCTTTCTTGTTCAGTTAGCTCTTCATCTAATGTGCCCTCTACCCATTCTTGTCGATTAGCATATTGTTCAATGTGGGGGATTGGCTGGTGCACATATCCTAAAAGCCTGTGTTTGACTCTTCTAAAGCTTATGAAATGTTCAGGGTCATATGGTGCCCAAATGAAGCTTTGTTTCAGCATGAGCTCTTTGCTTAGCATCTTGTCTACATCCCTCCAGGCTTCTTCCCTTTTATTGAAAACAAAAGGACCCAATTGATGTCTAATTTTGAGCTGTGCTTTCTTATTTTTTCCATGGAAATGAGTCAAATCTGCACTACTAAATTGCCTGAAATATTCCAAGGCAAAAAGTCTCATGGGGACATATCTTGGCAGTTTATAGGGAGGCAACTCACAACCATAAATTTTGATCACTGTGTGGTTTGGTAGAAGTACCAATCACCAATGTTGTAGCCCCTTGAAAGATGTAAGATTCTTTGCATTTCAGCAGTGAGCCTGCCAGGAGAAGTCATCATCAATAGGCAAGTGGCTGGGTAGATGAACATGTCAACAAACTCACAATATGTGTAGGGAGAGAGGTGGGCTTCATGGAAAACTAAGGTCCAGAAGACAACAGATCTTCTCTGTCCCTTTGAGTCTAGTCTCTTGAGAGGAACTTTGAAACTATCAGGGTGATAGTACAACATCAGATGGTAAATGTAGGAGGTATACTTAAACACTCTTTCTCTCTCCATCATTATGAACTTCTCGTGCATTTTATTTGCTATGAAGGTGGCATAGTCATACATGACAGCAAGTGGCTGTCCTGGTGTGAACATGGTTAATAGCACAAACATAGTTTCATCCACAAATTCTTCGGTTTTGCATCCTAGAATGTAGGAAATCATATCTACCAGGAGTCTGCCTGTTTCATTGAATGAGACTTGATGATAGGGTGGAGGATGATTGGCCTGGCACTGTGGTTGCATGAACAACTGACCTACCCTTGATATTTCTGAACTAGAGAGCTTTGCACCCTTATCAAGCAGGAGTTTCATTGTAAGAGGAACCAGAGGCTGAGGTGGTTCAAAGTTCAGCATTTCATTTATGGATTGAGGAGTGATGTAGAACAGTACAGACCCATCTGGAGTGAGGATTGCTCTCTGTGTGGGGTCATAGTTTGCATGACACAGATGAATGAAGTCAGGCAACACATTAACTGATGGGAGGTAGTAGATGGGCATACTAGATTCCCAGATTCCCAGGATATCAGTGTTATTTCTATGATTGTTTCTGAATTGACACACAGTTTTGAGGTGAGATTTGAGGCCCATCATATCCTTGATCTGGAAGTCCCTGTCTGCCAAAGGTAACCATTCTAAATCCATGTGTGGCGCATTCAAAGGAGCAATGTTGAGATCCACTAGAGCCTCCATGCTTCAACTGTTTGTGTTTTGATTGTAATATAGGTATATGCAACAACAGGAAATAGGACTCTGGCTGTGAGGCTTTTGTTAGGTTTTTTGGAGACTGAGTTTTATCTAGAACTGACCTCACTGTATAAAATTTATGGTTAAAAACAAATGTTGTAGAGTCTAGCAGGATCTCTTAAATGAATTTGCTGGATTGCAAGCTCTATGAGCAGAATGCAGAGGAAATGGGCTTGAATTTTTGACTGAAGGAGCGAAACCTTGCAGAGGGAAGTGGAAATTGCGGAATTCTTTTTAGAAAATAGGACAAAACAGAAGAAACAACGCGCTTGAGAATTTTAATTCAATACTTGGGCAGTTTTGGAGTCTGCCAGTGAAAATGGGCTCGAAGTGTGTTCTTATGGCCAATTTGCAGAGGAGGGCAAAGTTTGTAGGTTTACTTCAAATCAATAGCTCAGATAGTGCATACAAGGTGGTGAATGATAGGCAGGAGCACTTTTGGATTTTAATTATAGGTCTTTAGGAAATTTCAACAGCGAATTTTCGAAAAAACAGGGTTTTCGGTCGAAAAATGGGTAAATAGCTGTTTTTATGGCGTAGAGGATAGTTAGCCAGGGTGACTCGAGCTGTGGAGTCGAGCTACGGAGTGTATTTGCAGGTTGGTGGACTGTGCAACTTCCGGAGGCGGATTGGTCGTAAAATCACATGCACGTTCTTCACAGGCGCAACAAAATAGAAAATAAACAAAAATAGTCGTTTTCACGACATTTTAATGAATTTTGGACATTTTAGCGCTTTTGGCGCTTTTTAATGATGACGTCATCATGACATTTTTTTGTTGCGTAGCGGGTACGGAGGATGACGTGGCAGCTTACGTGTATGATGATGTGGCATATGACACGGTGACGGGGTGGTGATGTTAGCAGGTGATGTGGCGCAGGTGCAGGGCAGTGGCGGGAGACGTGGACGCAATGTCATGCGGTGACGTGGGCGGAAGGACAGAGGGTGGTAAGTAGTTTCCATCGAACCGCCTTTGGTACGGGGGCGGTATCTGTCAGAGGCGGCCCGATGCGATCAAAACACGATGGGTGTCCCTGTGTACGACGGTAAAACCATCGACCATCGGGTACTAATGTCCCGTCGTTGGGGCGCGTCCGATATTGATTAGGACCGTCCGATCTGGGGGAGGCGATCTGATGGTGGACAGGAGGGCGATTTGACTTGGTTTTAATAGAGCAGCGCGTATGATAAACATTAAATTTTGTAAGGTTTCAGGCGGGTTTAGACTTTGGTTTACGGGTTGATTTATGTGGTAACAAGCGGCTATGGTTATTAGTCCATCCAAATGTTAAACTAATCCCATTAAATATGTGCGCGCGGGGTTATAATATGGTTTAGGAGTGAGGGTTAGCACGATTATTTATTTAACCTGGCGTTAAATAAACCCCAAGACTTTATGAACGCGAAAGGGTTAATATAAAGTCCCAAATAGACTTAATATTTCCCGAACTTGTGTTATATGACTATAGTTGCCAATGGGTAGGGATATTTAGATTTTTTGGGTTTTAATATAGTTTTTGTAAAATAGGGGGTGGGAAAGATGATTGAGGGAGTTAAATAATAAAGTTAAATGTTAATATGACTTTATGGAATGAAACTGCATGAATAAATGCTATGTTTAAAGAGTGAAAACTTGGGCATAGGGAAATGAAAGGAGTGTGGAATGATCATTTTTACACAAGAAATGTGGCTTCTTCCAACTGAGTAAACTCAGAGTTCCACTTAGCATTTTTCATAAAATAGAGTGAAAAAGGACTATTGGGCAGATCCCAAGGTCCTTGAGGGGATGCTAGTGAATGATTTCTGGGGGAATGAAAGGGGAAGTTAGTCATGCTTCCACTGTTGTACCACCATACAACTGCCATGGTACTTGTGTTATTGATGAGATGAGTTTTTCTTGACAAGACAAAAAGTGATCACAAACTTGCTCCTGCAACCTCAAACTACCTACTCAGCCTAATACACCTAACATTTTTTCTTCCTTTTGATTGGGTGCATTTAGACTAGCAAACCCTACTTTCCCTTCTTTTCTTTCGACTGCCCTCCTATCTAAAACTATCCTTATTTCAACCAAGGGCTCAGATTGAGCAGTTGGGCCCTTTATTTCTCTATCTAATCTAGTGATCTGCCAAGCTTGAACTATTTGAGCAAATCTTATTCTCTATTCTAAAACAAGAAATTTAAACATGAACTAGCCAGAATTGCACTGTCTGGCTATTCATCCACTGTAAGAAAATCAGTAATTGCACTTCCTTGTTTGCATGTGTCATCAAGCCACTTTCTCGGTCTTCCCTTGGAATTGCTTTCTTTTCTTTTTATCTGAATCTTGATTGTTGATAATATGGAACCTTTGTAGCATGGAAAGGATGATCATATTTGGCATTTCCACAGTCAATCATGAAAAATGAGACCTATTGGTATAGGAACCTAATAGTGGCTCCACTTGGGTATGGATTTTCCAAGAGAAAAGCCAAGAATAGCAGGTCAGATGGCCTCATTCTTATTTCTTGCTGTGTTTATAAAACTTCCTTCTGCTGCAAGCTAACCAACTGGACCCTAGTGCATGAATGTTTTTCGTATAAGCTGATCTGAATGTAATTGCAGCTCTGTCTTTGGAGGTTAATCAGAGTTGTTTTTCATACACAATGAATAGAGAACTTTGGAAAAGTAGTATTGCAAAAATGAACCCCCAGGATGGTATATCTGTTGGCTTTCCTTCTCAAAATTTGCTGCATCATATCTCCTATCCTATTGCTGAAATGAACTGCTAAAGTAAACACTTTTTATGTACAAACTACTCTTTTCTTGTGTTTTAATAAGGAGGGTCAAAATAATGCTTGAGCATTCGCCCATTGACTGGGACTTCTTGAGCTTCTGTGCCATCCAAACTCTTCAAAAAATAGGTGTTGTTTCCTTGTACAGCCTGGATGACAAAAGGGCCTCTCAATAAGAAATCAAATTTGCTATGTTTTCCTTTGTCCTCCCTTCTAGAGTCCCACTTTAGTACTTTGTCTCCCATGAAGAAGTCTTCAGCTTTTGTTCTTTTGTCAAAAATTTTCTTGAGTTTGTCTTGCAGAATCTGAGTTCTCTGGTATACTTCTTCTCTAGTCTGTTGCAAGTGAATAGTTTGATTGATTCTCCTTTGGATTGCATTGGGTTCTGCTTGTAACTCTTGCAACAATTTGATCACAGGGATTCCCAAGGATGAGGGGAACACAGCCTCCATGCCATAAACCAATTCATATGGGCTGGTCCCAATAGATCTCTTTGTGGTCAATCTGTCCGCTCACAGTGCATTTACTAAATTTTTATGCCAGTTCTTTTTGTTCTCCTCCAAGACTTTTTTGATGATGTTGATCAAGATTTTATTAGATGACTCTGCTAGGCCATTACCTTGAGGGTAATAAGTTGTGCAATGACCTAAGGTAATGTGGTATTTGTGGCAAAAACTGATCATTCTTTTGGACTTGAAGGCAGCAACATTGTCTGTAATAATCTTTTCTGGGCATCCAAATCTAGACAGGATATTGGTTTCTAAGAATTGCATGATGATTGAGTCATTGGCTTGCCTACAAGGGATAGATTCTATCCATTTGGTAAAGTAATCTGTGGCAGTTAATATCCACTTTTGTTGTCCAGAAGAGGAGGGATGAATTTCTCCAATGAAATCTAAACCCCATTGTTGAAAAGGCCTTTCAGTTGAAATAGGTTTGAGGGGCAAGGGCAACCGCTTCCTCTTGCCTTCAAAGATCTGGCATTTATGGTAGGAAACTACAAATTTTCTCACATCAGTAAAAAGAGAGGGCCAATAAAAACCAGCTCTTAGAGTCTTATCAGCTGTGGATTTCTAGTATAGGTGTCCTCCACAGTCCCCTGCATGAAACTCCTTGAGTATTTTATCAGTTTCATCCTGAATTAAGCAATTGAGCAAAACACCTTCATAATTTTTCCAAAATAAAACTTTGTCTATAATACAAAACTTTGAAGCTTTCATTTTCAAGAATCTCTTTTTGGTTTTGGATAACCCTGGAGGAGCTTGCAGGTTTAACAATACAAAACATATATCAGTGTACCAAGGTGATTGTAAAAAGGCTTGATTGATCTGTGGAATTGCCATCTCCTGTTCGTTATCCAGTTCATTGATGTCTAGGGCTTGAAAGTTGGTTTCCGTCATTAATTTGGCTAGCCCTTGTCCTTTGATGAGTTTTGTTGGCTTGATTTCAATGTCATACTCTAGAATGTTGGCTATCCATTTGCCCCTTTTGCCTTCAATTCCTTCTTGAGTAAGAATATCTTTGACCACTGCATTTGGAACATAGGCAATTATGTGAGAGTACAAGATATAAATTCTAAAATCCTTTATGGCCTTCACAAGAGCATATGCCTGCTTCTCCATAATTTGGTATTTGAGTGGGGCATCTCTAAGTGTCTTGCTGAAGAAAGCAATGGGCTTTTCACATCCTAGGTCATCTTTTTTTAAAAGGACAACAACAATAGTATGCTCAGATGCAAAGAAAAGGATTATGAAATCTTTATCAGACCTGGGACTTGTAAGAATACGAGTTCTTGTCAATGCTATTTTGATTTCCTCAAAGGCTTGTTTAGCTTATATTGTCCATTTGACTTTAAATCTTTCTTCAGCATATTATTCAACAATCTAATCAGCTCGGCCAGATTGGGAATGAATCTTCTTAGGAAATTGATTTTCCCTAGAAAGGCTTGTAATTCTTTGATGTTTCTTGGGTGAGGGACTTGAAGGATGGCCTGTATTCTGTCTGGATCTATTCTTATTCCATCTTTAGAAATTATGTGGCCTAGGAGTTTGCCTTCTTCCAGGCCAAATAAAGATTTCTTTGGGTTCAATGATATGCCATACTTTCTGCAAATTAGGGACACTTGCCTTAAATGATCTAAATGTTCTTGGTCTGATTTTGAAAAAGTAGTAGGATCATCAAGGTATACTACTAAAAATTCATGGATCTCTTTAGTAAAAGCTATGTCCATTTCTCTCTGAAATGTGGCTCCTGCATTTTTGAGTCCAAAAGGCATCTTCACATATTTAAAGGTTCCCCAAGGTGTTGTGAAGGCAGTTTTGTCTTGATCATCTGGGTGGACTAGAATCTGATTAAATCCTGAGAAGCCATCTAACAATGAAATCCTTGAAGCACCCACTACCCTTTGTAAAATGTTATCCATTTTGGGTAAGGGGTAGTGGTCTTTGAGAGAGACTTTATTCAAATTTCTCAGGTCAACACAAAGCCTTATCTCTCCAGTTTTCTTTCTAGTGGGCACTAGATTTGAAATCCATTCAGAAAACCTAATGGGTGCAATTATTCCAGCTTGATACATTCTTATGACTTCTTTTTCAATAAGGGGAAGGAGGACTGGATTAATCCTCCTCATCTTTTGTTTAAAAGGTTTTTGATTTTCTTTCAAGGGTATTGTATGTTGGATAACAGAAGTGTCATAGGACTTGAGATTCTCATAGCTCCATGCAAAGACATCTTGGAACTCTTTAAACAACTCAATGTATTTCAGTTTTTAATCAGGAGGCAAAGTTTTGGAAAGTTTTACCATTTTGGGATTTTCTGTGGTTCCAATATTGCTGTCCTCAATTTCCGCATTCAGTGGTTGCATTTTTGGTTTTCTTGGAATGTCATTTGAATCAAATATATCTTCTAAAGGAGTTAGGCCTATGGGTAGGACATTGTCCTTCAACTCAATTACTTCGGATTCTTCCTCAATCATTTCATCAAAGTTCATTTGTTTGAGTTCTTGCAGCTTTCTGTGATTAAAAGTTGTTGGATTCAAAATCAAATTTGTTGCTTCAGCTGATGTATTTGGCTCAACTTTGTCAATTTTCTGTTGATCATAAATAGTACTTGTGTATATGTTTATGCTTGAAAATTCTTCTTTTAAAGTGAGGAAGTTATTGATTTGGGTGTCATTTTCAAATACTTGCCAATTTTTCACATTATCTGGGACAACAGATATGTGTTTGATCTCAGTCGTGAAGTGATGATTAGGCTCAAAAGGCAGTTTACAAGCGCTGGCAAAGGTTTCCAAACTATGTGCATGTAGGTTGTGTTTTCTTGGAATTTTAGTGAGTTGTGATTCCAAGAAGGTGTTTAGTATTTCCATAGCTACACCTCTATAAGCCCTTAGCCTAGGATCATTTGTAACAAAGTTTCCCTTTATCTGTTGTATTATCAAATCTGAGTCTCCTAGAATTGAAATCCTAGTGACCCCTAGACTTCTAATTAGTTTGAGCCCCAGCAAAAGGGCTTCATATTCGGCCATATTGTTTGTGCACTTGAAATTTAGCCTATATGCATGACCCTGAGCATGGTCATTTTGTATATTGTGTATCCAAATCCCTACCCCTGCTCCCAATTCGTTTACTGATCCATCAAACTCTAAGTACTATAAAATTTCTTGATCAACACTTGTCTCAGCAGTTTTGTGGACTTGTTTAGTGGGTAGTGAGTTCAAACTTTGTAGCTGGTTTGATATGTCAGGTTCACTTGTTACTTCAATCACATCAACAATTTTTTTGGTGCTGGTTACGAGATTGTTCGTTCATGTTCATTGTTGGTGTTGTTTCTAGGAGTTTGGCCTCAGCTTTGGAGCACATGTCAGCATTGTATAAGATAAATGAATCCATGTCAGAGTGTATGGAATAGACGGGGAAGTTTTGGGGTTTCTCCTGACTGCTAACCACATATTTCATCAATGTTTCCTGGTACAATCTCTTTGGGTGGCCAAACACTGAAATGGTGGCATATGACATATCTAGTTGCAAAGATCCTTGAAGTTTTGCACCCCAAGATCTAGATAGTAGCATACCATATTTAGGTGGGATATCAGCTACCACCACATCCATCAAGATTGTTTTGGCTGGATATTGGACTAAGGATACACAAAGATCTTTGATTAGGCCTAGACACTTGACCTGGCTGGAATCAAATGAGAACAAGTCCTTGGATGGCCTTATGATATCTAGGTCTAGCTTTTCCATTACTGACTTAGGCATTAGATTATGGGAAGCACCTGAATCAAACATTGCATTATGTAACACTTTATCATGAATATTTAAGCTCACATAGAATGGAGGAACTCCACCATCCACTGTCTTGCCATTGACTTCAGGACCAAAAAATAGTTCTGGTTGATCATCTAGGACATTGACTGCATCCCTAGTTTCAGATATTTGAAATGATCTGTTAATTTGTTCCTTGTAGACTTCATGTTTGGCCATTTCTGACAATGGCATGGCTATTTTTATCTTACCTATCTCTGCTTCTAAGTTGAAAGGTTTTTCCACTTGCACTCTTGCATTATGGACAACAGACTTTTCCTTTTCTGTTGTGCTTTCTAAGCTCTTTCCTTTGTCATGATTGCTGTAAGTAACTGCCTCTGGTTTGGAGTTTTCTACAACAAATCTCTTTACTGTTTCTTTTGGAAAAGAGGAGGAAGATGGGTGAGTGTTTAATAGTTCTAGGTCCGAAATGTCTTATATGATGGGCTCTTTTGGGTCTAGGTCCATCTCAGCTGTAAATTCTGTGAACAGAGAAGCCTCTTTAGTTTTTTGGGTTGTTTGGTATCTTTCAGTTTGGTAGGTTCAGGTACATTTATTGTCCTACTTCTCAATTTATATTGTTTATGAACCTCATAGACTATTGCATCATAGCCTTATTTAAAATCAAATGATTCTCCAGACTTGGTTTGAAATTGATTTAAATTATGAGCTTCCTGATCCTCCTGTGTCAGGAAAATTTTTTGATCACCATTTAAACCCATTAGATTAATTTGTGTGTCCTCTGCAGGTTCATTTGAGGTTGAGGCTTTAGCATAATTCTTTTGAAATGGGGGTCTAATGTTCTGATCAGGGTCAGTCCTTCCAGCAGTAGGGTTTTGACTCTTTCTAAAGTTTGGGATTCTTGTTGAGTTACTTGGTTGCCCTTCCCAGGATGACTTTCTTTCAATGGTCTCCAGTCTATCTCCTAATCTGTCCACACCTTTAATGATTGCATCTAATTTTTGCTCAAATGCTGAAGGTTCTTCTTTGACTGTTGTTCTTCTTTCAGTTCTAGCCCAGTTTCGTTTGGTAATCAAGTTTGCTTCTACACTAACAGCTACACTTTGCATGTCTGCTAGGCTTAATGGGGCTCTTTCCCTTAGCTGATATGCCATGTTTGAATCAAATCCATCAGGGAATTTGATCAAGGATAAGTCAGGAGGAGGTGTAAGGTTCTGAGGAATGGCACTATAGGCATTATTGAACCTTGCACAATAGTCTTGAACGGTTTCTTGTGGGCCCCTTTTTAAATTGTCATATTCAGTTAAAATGTGTAAAGGGTCTTTCTTCTTTTCCCATCTGTTTAAAAAGGCTTGCTATAGGGATCAGGGTTGGCTATAGAGTTTGCAGTAAGTGTCCTAAACCAGGTCCTCACATCACCAGTTAGGCTTTGGACAAATATTTTCATTCTCACATCATCATCATCAATTTCATAGTTCTCAAAATAATCTTGCATTTTCTTGGTGTGCTATTGAGCTGTATAGGAACTTGTAGCATCAAAATAGGTAATCTTTCTTTGATAATCTTGGGGCATAGCCCCTGGATTGGCGGGCAACTGCAAAGGAGCATAACGGTTGGCCATATTTACAGGGATAAATGGGGCAACAGGAAGAAATAAAAGGGCTGGAACAAGGGGGACAGGAATGGAAATATGGGTAGTGGATGGGGGAGTGGAAAGTATGCTTTGAGGTGTGGATGAAGAACTTAGAGAAGCTGTAGTATTGATAGAAGGGACTGTGACTCTTCCAGGAGAAAGTTCAGATTATGTAAGGTTTTGGTGAAGTATATCAAAGTCTGAATCAACAATTTGTAAGTTTTCTTGTCTCCTAAGGGTTTTTGGGATTAGGTTAGGATTTTCAAAGATAGCTGGGGGATTAGGATCTGGATTGGATCTGGTGTAACGAGTTTTTTTTTTTTGGAGCCAGCTTCTTAATTTGTTTTTAGTATTTTTGCTTGAATATGTTTAAAGCAGGGAAACTAACCTTTTCTTGATTCAGAAGTTCCCCAGTGGAGTCGCCAATGATGTTATCACTGAGGTTGTTCCTTGGCTCCAAGAGGGAATATGGCCAAGGTAACCACTAACCAATCTTTCAGCTACAGATCCTAGCCAATCTGCAACCAAAGAGGGCTCTCTCTTTGTGATTTAGATTTGTTTGATTGTGTATTAGGCTAGTTATTAGATACAAGTTTTGTTTGGTGTTTGGAAGATGACATTCAATAAAACAAGGCAGTAAGTTGAGAGAAGTTCAGACCATTGGGTTGATGGAGTCTAATGGAAATAAACCTCTGGGTATGGTTTCCTTGGCAATAAGAAAACTACAGAGCAAGAGAATTAAACAAAAAACAACTTTGAAGCTGAAATAAGATGAAATGAAGTCAAGGAATGAAAGGCAGTCAAGAATCTTTCATTTTGTTAACAGAGGGAAATTGTATAAACATTATCAGGGAGCAGTTAAGAATTCCTTGATGATATTTAGAGTGAAAGAACCAGGGAGACAAGAGAAATCACGAATTCTTGCCTATGCTAGTCCTGTGGAAAACATAAAAAATTACAGGAATTGAACACATAGTACAACAAAGTAAATTCTGGGTTATCCTTCTTTCCTGTAACTTAGAACATGATATTTATATGATAAATAAGACACAAATACAGTAACATAAGAGTAAAGAAGACTTATTGATCCATGTATTAACATGAGAATTCTGCAATATATCCTTTTGTCATCGATTCCACAACTAGTAAGTTCACCAACAAAGCATTCCAGCAATTTTTATTTCTAAAGAGTTCTCAAAAACATACAGCGCAGTCTAGAATGAATTCACCAACCAACAACAATACATCTTTTTAGCAAGTATTTATATAAGTTTACAAAATATCCCGTAGGAAAATATCTGGACATAAATTTATCCATCTACTCTGGTAGAAGCAATAACTAATGTGGGAAAAACCGCGCAGCAATAACTGAGGAAATAAATGTGCTTTACTGGCTGCTGTAGGTGTCCTGTTTGTTGTTGACCTTTTGACTCTGATAGTCGGTTGATGACCGCTTTCCTGATGTGTTGTCCTGTTGTGTTGTCCTTTGCCACCTATGTCTGAGCCTGTTTTTTCTTTTGGCGTGAATCTTCTCCTTAGCTGATTTGATTTTCCCTGACATTTCCTTTTAAATGTAATGCAAATACTTTTCAAAAAGGAGAAGTCAACTTATTTTGGCAAGACTTCAAGCATGCTCTACCACCACTGATATGTTGGTAATTGATGCTTTCTTAATTTAAGCAATGTCTCATCGGCTTCAGTGTACCTATAATAATTGGGCCAGACTTGAAAGAGATGTTCTACCTCATGCTCAATAAAAAAACAAATCTTCCAATTTATCATATAAACTTTGCCCTGTGGGAGGGACTGTCTCTTCTGTGTTGCTTGATGAAGTTGTAATCTGATTTTGTACATAGGTATTTAGTCTATGAGCATAATGTTCTTGCTTTAACAACTTCCCACTGCTAGTGACTAGGCTAGGTAGACCTTTGCTTTGTAACATTGCAAATTTATGTTTGAAGGCTTCTATATCTGCCTGCATTTCCTGGCATTTTCTTTCTATTGTCTGCACAAAGTTTCTCATAGTTAGCACCTTTTTAACTCTTAAAATAGTTTCTGTCCTGTTATGAATGTCCAGGGATGCTAACTATTCACCAGTATGAGTATTCAAAAAATGAATCATCTGGTTGGCTTGCTCAGGCTTATTGGCCAATAATACCCTGGCCTTTTGAGTTTCATACTGAGCCACTCCTATCAACTCTATTTGATCAAAAATAGTTTGTATTGCTATCCATTGATCAACAATAGATTGGTCAATCTTATCCCACAAAATTGTCTTTATTTCTGTCAGGGTTCTATGGAGAGTGAGGTCCTTCTCCAAGGCCTTTATTTTGTTCTCTAGGGCCTTTACTTCCCTGGTCTTCTCTGCAACAGTCATCTTTGATTTGTCATAACTAACCTCAATTTTGGCTAGTTTTTCCTTAGTCTCCTTGAGCTCTGCCATCTGGGTCTCCAAGAACTTTATCTCTTTCATCATTTCCTCCATGCTTATACTGGCCTCTTGCAATGCACTTGCTGTAGCTGCTGTTGAAGTTGAAGCAACTACTGCTGAAGCTGGATCCAAGGGAGGCGCTGCTATAGTGACTGCTGGAGGAGGAGCTGTGATTATTGGAGCTGTTTGGGATGGTTGAGAGGCCAACTCTAGCTGTTTCCCTTGTAGAGCCTCTTCTAATGCTTTTTCTGTGTCCAACAGTATTTGGTTCATCTTCATGAGTAGGCTGACCACATCCTCTTCTTCCTTTTGTTGTGCCACCTTTGTAGTTTGAGGATGTATGGTAGCTGAAAGCTTCAATTGTCTTCTTAGAGCTGCTATGTCCTCCTCCTTTTTCCTTATTAAGGCCTGTGTGCCTTTGGGATCCTTGGGATCATGTCCCAACTCTATAATGATTTCTTCCAAGGATTTTATCGTATTATCCTTGGCCAATGAGGAGGCTTTCTCCAGCTCTAGTTGGGCAGAAGTGTTATACAAAGAATTTTGTAATCTATGGGCCATTAGGGCCTTATCTGCTAAGGTGGAGTATACCATTTCTCCAGCCTGTTTATGCAACTCAATCTGGTCTATTGGATGGATGTCTTTGGCAAGAACTTCCAGATTGGTTCTGATATAATCTGCAGCTGACTATGGCTGCTGTACAGTGGGTCTGAAGTGACTAAGAGTCATCTTCCTTGCTTGCATGTCATAGGCTGCCATCAGCCTTTGTTGATTTGTAGGAGCCATTCTTAATAATTGATTGTAAAGTTGAAACCTCACCTGTTTGTTTCTAGCTTTAATTTCAGTGAATGCTCGTTTGATATCCGAGCCCTGCTGAGTCTGCTGCTTGGAGGATGAAACCTCCCCACCTGGCTGTCTCTCTTGCTCCTACTAAAAGGAGTTGGCTGATGTTTCCAAAACAAGAGGGATCTGTTGTTCAGAAGTTCCGTCACCCCTGATATTGCCTGTGGTCTCTTCAGTAAATTCCTCCTCGGAATAGGGGTTTAGCCTCTGTCTCTTTTCCCCTTGCTGATCTGTAGGTGTCCCTGTGGATGTATCTTCAGGTTTGTCCCTCTTTTTAGCTCTTTCTTCATTGTGAGGGGTTTGCAGCACAGGGACTTCAGGTGCCTTCATTTGGGTTGAAGGGCCTTGTTCTTGACCCTTTTCTTGATTTATGGATGGATGTTCTGCCATTGTACTCTGCTGTTCTGAATGCTCAATTTCCTTGCCTTTCCCTACAGGTGGAATGGCCTCTTTAGTTGGCTGTTGTGAAGATGTAGTAGCTGATGTGCTTGTTACAATATGTTGAGGTTGTGTGAAGGGGACCTGTGCAAAATAATCCAGGTCAATTCTTTTCTCATATTCTTTCATTTCTTTTTCTAATCTTTCTTGTCCAGTTAGCTCTTCATCTAATGTGCCCTCTACCCATTCTTGTCGATTAGCATATTGTTCAATGTGGGGGATTGGCTGGTGCACATATCCTAAAAGCTTGTGTTTGACTCTTCTAAAGCTTATGAAATGTTCAAGGTCATATGGTGCCCAAATGAAGCTTTGTTTCAGCATGAGCTCTTCACTTAACATCTTGTCTGCATCCCTCTAGGCTTCTTCCCTTTTATTGAAAACAAAAGGACCCAATTGATGTCTAATTTTGAGCTGTGCTTTCTTGTTTTTTCCATGGAAATGAGTCAAATCTGCACTATTGAATTGCGTGAAATATTCCAAGGCAAAAAGTCTCATGGGGACATATCTTGGCAGTTTATTGGGAGGCAACTCACAACCATAAATTCTGATCACTGTGTGGTTTTGGTAGAAGTACCAATCACCAATGATGTAGCCCCTTGAAAGATGTAAGATTATTTCCATTTCAGCAGTGAGCCTGCCAGGAGGAGTCATCATCAATAGGCAAGTGGCTGGGTAGATGAACATGTCAAAAAACTCACAATATGCATAGGGAGAGAGGTGGACTTCATGGAAAACTGAGGTCCAGAAGACAACAGATCTTCTCTGTCCTTTTGAGTCTAGTCTCTTGAGAGGAACTTTGAAACTATCAGGGTGATAGTACAACAACAGATGGTAAATGTAGGAGGTATACTTAAACAGTCTTTCTCTCTCCATCATTATGAATTGCTCATGCATTTTGTTAGCTATGAAGGTGACATAGTCATACATGACAACAGGGGGCTGTCCTGGAGTGAACATGGTTGATAGCACAAACACAGTTTCATCCACAAATTCTCCGGTTTTGCATCCTAGAATGTAGAAAATCATATCTACCAGGAGTCTGCCTGTTTCATTGAATGAGACTTGATGATAGGGTGGAGGATGATTGGCCTGGCACTGTGGTTGCATGAACAACTGACCTACCTTTGATATTTCTGAACTAGAGAGCTTTGCACCCTTATCAAGCAAGAGTTTCATTGTAAGAGGAACCAGAGGCTGAGGTGGTTCAAAGTTCAGCATTTCATTTATGGATTGAGGAGTGATGTAGAACAGTACAGACCCATCTAGAGTGAGGATTTATCTCTATGTGGGGTCATAGTTTGCATGAAATAGATGAATGAAGTCAGGCAGCACATTGACTGATGGGAGGTAGTAGATGGGCATACTAGATTCCCAGATTCCCAGGATATCAGTGTTATTTCTGTGATTGTTTTTGAATTGACACACAATTTTGAGGTGAGACTTGAGGCCCATCATATCCTTGATCTGGAAGTTCTTGTTTGCCAAAGGTAACCATTCTAAATCCATGTGTGGCACATTCAAAGGAGCAATGTTAAGAGCCAATGGAGCCTCCATGCTTCAACTGTTTGTGTTTTGATTGTAATATAGGTGTATGCAACAATAGCAAATAGGACTATGGCTGTGAGGCTTTTGTTAGGTTTTTTGGAGACTGAGTTTTATCTAGAACTGACCTCACTGTATAAAATTTATGGTTAAAAACAAATGTTGCAGAGTCTAGCAGGGTCTCTTAAATGAATTTGCTGGATTGCAAGCTATGTGAGCAGAATGCAGAGGAAATGGGCTTGAATTTTTGACTGAAGGAGCGAAACCTTGCAGAGGGAAGTGGAAATTGAGGATTTCTTTTTAGAAAATAGGACAAAACAGAAGAAACAGTACGCTTGAAAATTTTAATTCAATACTTGGGCAGTTTTGGAGTCTCTGCCGGTGAAAATGGGCTCAAAGTGTGTTCTTATGGCCAATTTGCAGAGGAGGGTGAAGTTTGCAGGTTTGCTTCGAATCAATAGCTTAGATAGTGCATACAAGGTGGTGAATGATAGGCAGGAGCACTTTTGGATTTGAATTATAGGTCTTTATGCAATTTCAACAGCGAATTTTCGAAAAAGCAGGGGTTTCAGGCGAAAAATGGGTAAATAGCTGTTTTTATGGCGCAGAGGATAGTTAGCCAGGGTGACTCGAGCTGTGGATCGAGCTGCGGAGCGTATTTGCAGGTTTGTGGACTGTGAAACTTTCAGAGGCAGATTGGTCGTAAAATCGCATGCACGTTCTTCGCAGGCGCAACAAAATAGAAAATAAACAAAAATAGTCGTTTTCACGACTTTGTAATGAATTTTGGAGATTTTAGCGCTTTTGGCGCTTTTTAATGATGACGTCATCATGACATTTTTTTGTCGCATAGTGGGTACGGAGGATGACGTGTATGATGATGTGGCACATGACACGGTGGCGGGGTAGTGATCTCAGCAGGTGATGTGGCGCAGGTGCAGGGTAGTGGCGGGGGATGTGGATGCAACGTCATGCGGTGACGTGGGCGGAAGGACAAAGGGTAGTAAGCTATTTCCATTGGATTGCCTTTGGTACGGGTGCGGTATCTGTCAAAGATGGCCCGATGCAATCAAAACACGACGGGTGTCCCTGTGTACGACGGTAAAATCGTCGACCATGGGGTACTAACGTCCCGTCGTTGGGGTGCGTCCGATATTAATCAGGATCGTCAGATCTGGGAGAGGCGATCTAACGATGGACAAGAGGGCGATTTGATCGAGTTTTAACAGAGCAGCGCGTATGATAAACATTAAATTTTGTAAGGTTTTGGGCGGATTTAGACTTTGGTTTACGGGTTGATTTATGTGGTAACAGGTGGCTATGGTTATTAGTCCAACCAAATGTTAAACTAATCCCATTAAATATGTGCGCGCGGGGTTATAATATGGTTTAGGAGGGAGGGTTAGCACGGTTATTTATTTAACCTGGCATTAAATAAACCCCAAGGCTTTATGAACACGGAAGGGTTAATATAAAGTCCCAAATAGACTTAATATTTCCCGAACTTGTGTTATATGGCTATAGTTGCCAATGGGTAGGGATATTTAGATTTTTTGGGTTTTAATATATTTTTTGTAAAATAGGGGTGGGAAAGATGATTGAGGGAGCTAAATAATAAAGTTAAATGTTAATATGACTTTATGGAATGAAACTGCATGAATAAATGCTATGTTTAAAGAGTTAAAACTTGGGCATAGGGAAATGAAAGGAGTGTGGAATGATCATTTTTAAATAAGAAATGTGGCTTCTTCCAACTGAGTAAACTTAGAGTTCCACTTAGTATTTTTCATAAAATAGAGTGAAAAAGGACTATTGGGCAGATCCCAAGGTCCTTGCGGGGATGTTAGTGAATGATTTCTGGGGGAATGAAAGGCGAAGTTAGTCATGCTTCCACTGTTGTACCACCATACAACTGCCATGGTACTTGTGTCATTGATGAGATGAGTTTTTCTTGACAAGACAAAAAGTGATCACAAACTTGCTCCTGCAACCTCAAACTACCTACTCAGCCTAATACACCTAACATTTTTTCTTACTTTTGGTTGGGTGCATTTAGACTAGCAAACCCTGCTTTCCCTTCTTTTCTTTTGACTGCCCTCCTATCTAAAACTATCCTTATTTCAACCAAGGGCTCAGATTGAGCAGTTGGGCCCTTTATTTCTCTATCTAATCTAGTGATCTGCCGAGCTTGAACTATTTGAGCAAATCTTATTCTCTATTCTAAACAAGAAATTTAAACATGAACTAGCCAGGATTGCACTGTCTGGCTATTCATCAACTGTAAGAAAATCAGTAATTGCACTTCCTTGTTTGCATGTGTCATCAAGCCACTTTCCCGGTCTTCCCTTGGAATTGCTTTCTTTTCTTTTTATCTGAATCTTGATTGTTGATAATATGGAACCTTTGTAGCATGGAAAGGATGATCATATTTGGCATTTCCACAGTCAATCATGAAAAATGAGACCTATTGGTATAGGAACCTAACAGATAGCATGGATGTTTGTGGTAGGAGATGTTGGCTTTGATGTTCCCTGGCCTAGCTGTGATAGTAATTGGGCTACTTTGATGTGTTTGATGTGTCAAGGTCAGGGGGAGTCCCATAGTTGCTACAAACTCTGGTAGGGAATCACCATAGTAGCAGGCTTATTGGAGAAGCCATAAATGATGACTATGGTGGTTAGGAGTCCTAGACTTTGGAGGAGGTTATGACTCAAGAGATCAACTCACTACTATTGGAGATGGCATAGTTGGTTAGTGCTCTGAAAATATTTCCAATGGTATGTGGAGCCTTACAAAATACCTCCGAAGAGAAGGTTCTAGGCAGAAGAAGAAGAGCCAAGGTGGAAATAATGGCAGCGTGTTTATAGTCATTTCTCAGGTAGAAGATGGGCTCAAAGCCTACATTGGACCTCTCCACTAGAGATTTCTCTGAAATAGCTTTCCAACAATGTGTTGAAATCTAAAAATGGCCTCATAGATCAAAATTTATGGATTGCCGAAATTAGTGTCTTGAAGTCCTAAGAAGGCCAAAATATCGAGACCTTAAATTTTGGAGGTCAGCAGAGAAGAAGGATGAATATCGAAGGTAGCCAATTTTTGAAATCAGATATCAGAAGGGCTAAATATTAGAGGTTAGAGGCTTGTGACCTCAACAATTTATTTAAAATGGACCCAAAATGGCATGAAGGCCCAAAAGCTTGAAGGGATGGTCATGTCAGAAGCAGGATGGAACCACAGTAAGATAGGACACATGGAAGCATATCAAGACCTCAGAGCCTAGATATTTCAGAGATCGAGGCCTCGTAACTTGTTAATAAAGTAATTATTCAAAAAATGCCGAAGTTGTGAGGAGAAGGATTAACAAAGGAAATCATTCTAAAACCAAGAGCCTATGGACCCTTTACCTCTCCTCCAATTGGACACATGGTAACAAGTGATTGGCCCTGAGGAGCTGACATGCAAAATGATGTCAACATGACATGACTGTATCTTGGACATGTGTAAGTTTTATTTGGAATTCTCGGTGGCCTAATAGGGTAAATATAGGTGACACATGTCACCACTATGGGGGTTCCACATGGAGATGATGAGGAAAACATGAAATCATATTGGAGGTCGACATTTTGGAGGAAGGAGACATCATAACTCTGTTATAAAATATTTTTGGAAAATTTATGATGGAAGGGGCTCTGATGGTGTTGGTACATGGTTGTATGGACCCATAGAACCAATGTCATAGAAATAATACTCAACACCTAATTGCTATGAGTATTTCAAAGGTCGTAATTTCGGAACTCCTCCGAAATTGAATTATGGAGGAAGTATTGATATAGGGAGCTCCAATGAGGTGGCTATTGGTCATGGGAAAGCAATAGAACCAAGGGTGTAAAAAAAGCTTAGCACCTATGTGTTATGTGATTCCACGTGGGAGGTATTTCGGAGGTCAGAATTTCAGAACTTCTCCGAAATTGAGTTATGAAGGAAGTCCCAATACAGGGAGCTCTAATGTGGTGGTGCTTGGTCATGGGAAATCAATAGAATCAAGGGCGTAAAGGAATATTAGCACCTAAGTTCTATGTGATGCCATGTGGGAAGCATTTCGAAGGTCAAAATTTCAAAACTCCTCCATAGTTGAAATTTGAGAAAAGTTACAAAATGAGGAGCTTCAGATGTATTAGCACCTGGATGAGAAGCTAAAGGAACCAAGGGCAGAGGAGAAAAATACAAAGGGTGAAAGGGCCTTGACAGAAGGCTGAAGGAATTAATAGTGAAGTGTTATGCCGCCGGTCATGACACCCAATCCTATGAAGGAAATGCAATACAGGGCTAACTAGAGGGAGTTAAAAGCAATTGGGACTTTGCAATTTAGTAAGGTATTTTCAATAAAATTTACGATATGAAGGGGCTCCAATATAACACTACAATGGTATGTGAAGTTGCCAGTCACAACTCCCTGTCCCATGGTAAAAGAAAAAGTGATAAGGGCTAAGCACTAAGGGGCTAAAGGCATTGAAATTGTGTGGTTTTGTAACATTATTTTAAAATAAGTTATGATAAGTTATGGCTCCGATACTACAGTACAAAGTGAAAGGATGAATGGGTCAACAACTAGAGAGTAAATGTAAGCTAAAGGAGTTGGTTGATGGAGTAATTACTAATGTAAAAAATCGTTGGGTCAAAGCAGTGAGGACCACGACATGAAGGAGTAGATAATGGAGTTTGTATCAACTAGAAGTAAGGGTTCACTGTTCTTGTTTGCATGCTTCAACGAATTAAAGGAAGAAATGAGCCATGATTGATTACATCCTAAGCTCTGTGATCAATTTAATGAGCATGGGGAGCCTTGCGAGAGTGTGCAAGTGGACTGAGATTAAATTCTCAACATGCAGGATCACATAGAGAGTTGGTAAAGTGCTCAAGATCCCATCCTAATGTTTAATACAACGATAAAACTCACGAAGTAGATGAAATAATAGAATGGAGGCTTCATAAAAAGTTACACTCAGGTAGCATGGAAACTAGTAGCATATACAACATTGAATAGAGTGCAACAGAGGAACAAAACCAATTATTGCCATAGAGCTTAGAGGGGGGAAAAGAAACATTGTTGTGAGAGAGCTATGTAGAGAGGTCAGTTGGTGTAAGTGCACTACTGTGTGTGAGGCCAAGTGAGCTAGTTCTATAGAGAAGAGGCTAAGAGTGCATATGCAGAGGAAATAGATCCCGATAGAGAGAGACTGTGATGTTGTGTGAAAAGAGATTGAAAGTTCCTATGCAGAGGAAGAAGGGCGAGTGAGTATGTTCTACTGAGAAAAGGATGAGAGTGCCTAAGTAGAGAAAAGAGACCCCGAGGGATCTAGTGCTACTATCTGAGGCCAAGAGAGGCTGTGGAATAGAAGATATCAAGAGCAGAGTATGTGATATGGAGTGTCAGCCGTGTGGAGAACTATTATTGTGAGTGTGTTGCTAAGAGGAGGGAATGTGTGCCTAAGAAAAAAGAGGGTCAAGAATATTTGATGTTGTTGTGTGGACAATGGGCTATGAGTAGTGACTGCTATTGAGCAAAACAATGAGCTGCAGCAAAAAGTGTAGAGAACAGAGTGTTGCATGGGCCAAAAGGTTGGTGAAAAAAATAGAGTTGATACCAGGAAGAGTGGTTTCCATGTATAGAGAACATTGAGTTCCTTATTGAGTGTGGGTTGGAGCCTGCATACAAGAAGTTTGCGCTTCCATATCTAATGGTATCTTGAGAAGGCTTGGGGGTTGGTTCCTCCTCGAAGTTGGTGCTTTCATAAATCCAAGGAGCTGAAAGTTGGTAATTACAACAAATCCATAAATTTGGTGCTTCTGATATGATGGACAAGTGTCTACAAAAGGAGGGAGTTGGTGCGTCCTGCTAGTGGGTGCTAGAAAACAATCAAAGGGATTTGTTGATTCCTGTGAGTGGTGTCTCACAAACAGATTGATGTAATAGAGTAGGTGCTCTTATTTTACATCAATAACAACAAGAAGCTTTGGTGGTTTTTTTCCTGAAAGGGTTTCCACCTAAAATCTCCTTGTCTCATGTGTTCTTTGCTCATGATGTGTATGCTTGTGTTGTTTTATATCGTTACTTTGATGGTTTTTAATAGTTTCTCTCATATAATGGATGCCAACTTTGAATGAAGAAAAATAAATTGGCATAAAATTTAAAATTAGCCTTAATACTGATTCACCCCCCATCAATATTAAGATTATTTCCAACAATTCATATCAAATTTTAGTTCCTTCATAAATATATTAATCACTAGAAGATAGACCAAAGAGAAACAATGTTTAATAAAGTTTGGATAACAACAGAAGGAGTTCCATTTTTAAATGGACCATAGTATGTACTCTGGAAGGTTAGAATGGAAGCCTATTTAATGGCTTTGAATGTTGATGTATGGTGCTCCGTATTAAATGGAGAAAAGAGTGAGCAAATGAAGAATCGAAGGAGATTATCATGAAGGGGTTGTCTAAGCTAGATGTTGATAAAGTGAGGCATTGCAAGTAAGAAAAGGAAATGTTGGATAGATTGTAATGTCTATATCAAGGAGAAAGGTACACAACTCAAGAGGAGGTCGAAGAATCTTGTTGCTCAAGTAGTGAACCTGAATCTGTGAAGGCAACTAATGATGAGAAGAAGAGAAGGAATAATTTGAAGAAAGTATCCCAAAAAAGAGATGCTAAGAAGATTGAAAATGTTCCTCTTAATGCTCAAGTTTATTCTCATCACTCTCAAGATGATGATGAAAAGTTAGAAGAGAGGCCAGGCTGCTCTGAAGGTAAAATATTTCTTTGTGATGAATGTAAAGACATGTGTAATTCATTATCTAGATGTTTATGTGAATCACTTGAAGATAGATATAGCCATGCATATAGTAGTAGTAATGAAGATAGACCCACTTTAGTAGAAATACCAAATGAGGGATCCTTAGAAGAAGAGAGTATATCTGGTGATGAGAATAGGGGTAGAGCTGGAAATAATGAAGATGGAATACCCCTTAGACTTGTGGAAGAATCCGTGCACATAGAGATGGTTTTAGATCTCAGTGGTGACTCAGATAACACCTCTGACAGTGAAGAGAAGGATATGAATGAAAGGATCTACTTTAGAAAGAAGTTGATCTCTTCTCTAAAAGAGTTCGAGGAGCTATCAGAGGAAAATGTCAAGTAAAAGGAGCATTTGCACGAGTATGAGCTTGAGAATGAGAAGTTGAGCAAAATAATATTTGATCTAAATGCTCAACAAGAAGAGGATAGCAAGCTGAGTGGCATGTTGACAAATCAACTAAATGATAAAGAAGCTTACTGTGAGAGACTACAAAGTGAAGTAGTCTCACTGAGACATGACTTAGAAAAGAAAAATAAAGAGCTATATCAATATCATAATCTTGAGGAGAGAACAAAGGCCTTGGATGAGATGGTTGATAAGAAAAGATACACTCTCATCAATGTTAGTTTGGGTTTCAAAGAAGAAACAAGCTCCAAGAAGGCAAAGGCTGAAGGGTCAGCTATCCAAGTAAATGTAGTTGAAGTTTCCAACAAGAACAAGGGAAAAGAGGTTGTTTGACAACAATAACAACAAGGAAAGCATCAGAAGCAAGAGAATAAAGAGAAGAAGCAAAAGGATAAGAAGAAACAACAAGTAGAGCAACAAAAGAGGGCTAGGAAGCTGGAAGAAAGAGTGCAAGGAAACAATGCAAGCTGTCATGGAAGGCACATGAAGAACCAGCATAGGTCCTTTCTTCCTCAAGGAAAAATCCCTCAAAGAAAATGTATCTTCAATCGTCAAAATCATTTTCATGGTTATTGTTTTTATTACAACAATTTTGGACATAAAGCCATAGGCTGTAGATGGCACGCATGTAAACGAGATGTGTTGGGTAGCATCAATCCAAGAATGTGTAAAGAGGCTAGGAGAAGACATGTTGGCAGCGATAGGAGTCTTGACAAGATTGTTGTTAGTGATAATAATTCCATTTCCCCATTCTTAAGCCATATTGAATTCTAAATGTGTCGAAACTTTGGGCACAAGGAAGCAGGCTGCAGGCATGAGAAGTGAAGGCATGCATCCCAGATGATGCGACGAAAGGAAGTCAAGTATGTCTTCAGTGATTTCAGTAAAGAGAGCATTATCAACAATGGAAGGAGAAATCATCAAGGTGTTGACTTGTCTCTGAAGAAAAATATGAGAAAAATTGAGGGATGATTCTCATATTCCTATGAGAAAACACTTTCTGAGTGCAAGTTGTAATGAGTGCAAGCTTTAAGTAAGGAAAGAGGGAAACAATAATCTAATTACCATTCTCTTGCAAGCAAAGAAAAATGGAAGAAAGCTAGTTTGGGTGAAGAAAGAGGACTTCAAGGAGAAGTACCCTCCAGCCGTGCGCAACCAAGAGAAATCCCAAACATGGGAAAAGAAGAATCTAGATGGTAATGCTTCTATCAAGGCTCATCCAAAGAAGGTATGTTCGAGCCCCTTGTTGATTACAATAATTTATTTGCATATTTAAAATACATTAGCATTGAAGAGAAAGGAGGAGTGAAACCAACACGAGTTCAGGGGTAGTGCACAACAATATCTTATGTTGTGGGAAGAAGAAGAAGGGTTGCAGCAGAAGTGTGGAATGACCAAAAGCCCACAATCAAGTTAGGTCCACAAGATCAATCTCAATGGAAAAGTGAGGAAGCAGATGTAGGAGACCAGAGAGCATTGGCTTATGGGGAGTTTCTTTACTAGCATTGGCAGACAAAAATTGTCAGCCTCATAAAGGAAAATTGCTGGGCAAATGTAAGGTTTGCATATTGGGTGGCATACCCTTATTTCATTTAAGTTGTGAGTTTGTTTATGCCTAGCAGTCTTGTGTTCATGAAACACAATTGGTATAAGCTTCCAATGTCCCTTAGTCTTCATTTGGTATCACTATGTCAATTTATGGTATGGGTTCATATGGAGGAGCCTTTGTGTGTAAGTGGATATTTCTTTTTGAGAAAGAGCTATAAGGGGTTTCCTGGGACAACATCCAATTTAAATCTATTTCTTAGTGCAACTGGTATCATTTAAGCAGTGGTCCATGTTTGGAGGTATGATCTTAGGGGGAGAAGAAGTGATTGAGAAGATCATGAGGAGTGAGAATAGAGGATGAAGCAACAACAACGGTGAAGAGAAAGATAAAATGCATCACTAATGATTGGTATTTGTAGCAACAATAATACCATGAGCAGTTTAATTGGTATCAATTTCCTTTTAATTGATACAAAAAATGCATTGGCAAGAGAGTACCATTAGGGGAAATTTGAGGTATAAAATGGGCCTCCTAAGAAAAGTGTGCAACCAAAATAAACTTTATAAGAACCAATAGGATTCAAGATGACGACGTCAACCATGGGGGATGATTCACATTTTTTTGGAGTAAAAAAGTAAAAAGCTTAAAATGTAATAAAATAATAAAACTAGTTTTTCAACTCGTATTTTCAACTTATCTCCTTAAGGTTTTAATCAAATTTCGAGGGGGAGTACTCATTGAATGAAAAATTTAATTCCTCATCCAAAGAGTACCCATGTTGCATACTTTCAATGGACCATGCTACACAAAAAAATGAGAATTACATGAAAAAACATGATTGCAATATTTTTTCATGTATTTATCATTTTTCATGTAGCAGGGTCCATCGAAAATGTGTAACATGGGTACTCCTTGGATGAGGAATCAAAATATGAATCTAACGAGTGTTTCCACTTGAAATTTGAGTAAACCCAAAAGGAGATAAGTTGAAAATACGAGTTGAATTTTTATTTTTTATTTTTATTTTTTTATTTATTTTTTTTTCCCTCTAAAATTTGATGATGTAATCTAATCTTATTTTATTATTTCCAACATTATTTTATAATTTCATTAGGAGGCCCATTTTAGACCGAAAAATTCCCCTTATGTTAGCTAGTAGCCATAAGGTGTCAAAAACTAGAGGAAGTCAAATTAGAGGTAGTGTATGTTCAAGGGGACCATATCACATATGTCCAGTTTATAGAGCAACAACAACGATCAGTCCTTGAAGAGAAGTCTCTAGAGAAGAAAGCACATCAGTAGCTAGGCCCTCATCATTTACAGACGATGATTGCATGGGGAAGAAGAAGCAACTTGTAATCCCTTTTCCATTGATATCAAAGGGGGAGAGAATTATTGGAGAAGATGTGATGACCCATGTAGAGGAGAGAAAGTCATTGGTGGCTCATGCAAGAAAAGTGTGGAAGAAGAATGAGGATTGGCCATCAAAGTGGTGATAAGGTTGAGGTGTTTCCATCAATGCCAAAGGGGGATATTGTTGGACAATTGGCATTACCTGGATGGCTAGTGGCTGCAAGTTTGTTGGCATTGATGTCAACAATCATGCTGGGAGATGTGTTGGGCAGTTGGAATTCTCTAACTATTGGCAAGAGTGTTGACATTGATGTCAATCAAATAGCATGGATGTTTATGGAAGCAGATGTTGGCTTTGATGTTCCCTAGCCTAGCTATGATGGTAATTGGGATAGTTTGATGTGATTGATGTGTCAACCTTAGGGGGAGTCCCATAGTTTCTACAACCTCTGGTAGAGAATCACCATAGTAGCAGGCTTATTGGAGAAGCCATAAATGATGACTATGGTGGTTGGGAATACTAGAATTTGAAGGAGGTACTGCCTCAAGATTTCAACTCAGATACTATTGGAGATGGAATAGTTGGTTAGTGCTCTGAAAGATCTTTCCAATGGTATGTGGAACCTTGCAAAATACCTCCAAAGAATATGTTCTAGGTAGAAGAAGAAGAGCTAAGGTGGAAATAATGGCAAAGAGTTTATAACCATTTCTCAGGTAGAATATGGGCTCAATACCTACATTAGACCCTATCCAAAGGAAAGTGCTCTAAAAGAGCTTTCCAACGGTGTGTTGAACCCTGCAAATGGCCTCCTGGATCAAAAGTTATGGATTTCCGAAGTTAGGGTCTTGAAGTCCTAAGTAGGACGAAATATGAGGACCTGAAATTTCAGAGGTCAGAAAAGCAGAAGGATGAATATCAGAGGTAGAAAATTTTCAGAACCAAATATCAAAAGGACTGAATATTAGAGATCAGAGGCTTCAGACCTTGACAGTTTATTTAAAAGGGACCTGAGATGGAATGAAGTTCTAAAACCTCGGAGGGATGGTCATATTGGAAGCAGGATGGAACCTTGATAAGATAGGACACATGGCAGCATATCAGGACCTCGAAGCCAAGAGATTTTGGAGATCGAGACCTCGTAACTTCTTAAAAAAATAATTATTTAAAAAGCGCCGAAGTTTTAAGGAGAATGATTAACAAAGGAAATCGTTGAAAAACCAAGAACCTATGGACCATTTCTCTCTTCTCCAATTGGACACATGGCAGTCAGTAATTGGCCTTGAGGAGATGATGTGGAAAATGACATTAGCATGATGTGGCTCTATGATGGACACGTGATAGTTTGATTCGACATTCTCGGTGGCATAATGGGGCAAATATGGGTGACACGTGTCACCACTATGGAGGCACCACGTGGAGATGATGAGGACAACATGACATCATCTCAGAGGTCAGCATTTTGAAGGAAGGAGACATCGTAACTCCGTTATAGAAGTTACGATGGAAGGGGTTGTTGGCACATGGTTGTAAGGACCAATAGAAATAAGCACCTGAGTTCTATGAGTATTTTGGAGGTCAAAATTTCAGAACTCCTTCAAAATTGAATTATGAAGGAAGTCGTGATATAGGGAGCTCTGATGTGGTGGTGCTTGGTCATGGGAATCCAATAGAATCAAGGTGTAAAGTAGGATTAGCACCTAAGTGCTATGTGATGCCACGTGGAAAGTATTTCGAAGGTCAGAATTTTAGAACTCCGCTGTAATTGAAATTTGAGAAAAGATACGAAATGAGGAGCTTCTGATGTATTATCGCCTCGACAAGAAGCTAAAGAAACCAAGGAAGGAAGAGAAAAATACATGGGGAGTAAGGCCCTCGGCAGGAGCCTGAAGGCCTTAGCACCTAAGTGCTATGCCCCTGGTCGTGACACTCGGTCTTATGAAGGAAATGTGATAAAGGGCTAAGCAAAGGGAGATAAAATTAATCGAGACTTTGCAATTTCATAAGTTATTTTCAATAAAAATTACAATATGTAGGGGCTTCGATATAACACTACAATGGTATGTGAAGCTGCGGGTCACAACTCCCAGTCCCATGGTGAAAGAACAAGTGATAAGGGCTAAGCACTAAGGGGCTAAAGGAATATGAATTGTATGATTTCATAACATTCTTTTAATATGAGTTACGATAAGTTATGGCTCTGATAATGAAGTACAGAGTGAAAGGATGAATGGGTCAACAACTAGAGAGTAAATGCAATCCAAAAGATTTAGTTTATGGAGTAATGACCACTGTTAAATATCACTGGGTCAAGGCAGCAAGGACCACAACATGCAGGAGTATATAATGGAGTTTGTCGCAAGCAAAAGTAAGGGATCTCTACTCTTGTTTGCATGCTTTAATGAATTAAAGGAAGAACAAAGCCATGATGGAGTACATCCTAAGCTCCGTGATCAATTTAATGAGCATGGGGAGCCTTGTGAGAGTGCACAGGTGGACTAAGATTAAATTCTCAGCATGAATGATCACACAAAGAGTTGGTAAAGTGCTCAGGAACCCATCCTAATGTTTAATACAACGAAAAACTCAAGTAGTAGAAGCGACATCAGTATGGAGGTGTCATACAAAAGTACCTTTGGGTAGTGTGGAAAATAGAAGTAGAGACAACATTGAGTAGAGTGTAGTAGAGGAATGAAACCAGTGATTTCTATAGAGCTGAGTGGGGGGGAAGAAGCGTTGTTGTGAAAGAGACATGTAGAGAGCTGAGTGGGTGTAAGTGCACTCATGTGTGTGAGGCCAAGTGAGCCAGTTCTACAAAGAAAAGGCTAAGAGTGGCTATGCAGAGGAAATAGAATCTAAGAGAGAGACTATGTTGTTTTGTGAAAAGAGGCTGAAAATTCCTATGCAGAGGAAGAAGGGCGAGTGAGCTTGTTCTACTCAAAAAAGGTTGAGAGTGGCTAAGTAGAGAAAAGAGACCCTGAGTGAGAGAGTGTTGTTGTTTGAGGCCAAGAGAGATTGTGGAATAGAAGAAGGCTAAGAGTAGAGTATGTGCTATGGAGTGTGAGCTGTGTGGAGAACTATGATTGTGATTGTGTTGCTAAGAGGAGGCCATGTGTTCCTAAGCAGAAGAGGGCTGAGAATAGTTGACGTTGCCGGTGTGGACAATGGGCTATGAGTAGTGATTGTTGTTGAGTAGAACAACGAGTTGCAACAGAGACTGCAGAGAAGAGTGTTGCATGGGCCAAAATTCTGGGGAAGAAAATATAGCTGATATCAGGCAGAGTGGTTGCTATCTACAAAGAACATTGAGTTCCTTATTGAGTGTGGGTTGGAGCCTACATACAGGAAGTTGGTGCTTCCATCTCTAGTGGGTGCTTGAGAAGTCTTGGGGGTTGGTGCCTCCTGCAAGTTGGTGCATGCATAAATCCAAGGAGCTGCAAGTTGGTTCTTGCAAAAAATATGTGAAGTTGGTGCTTCACATGGTGCTTCTGGTAAGATGGACAGGTGTCTACAAAAGGAGGGAGTTGGTGCTTCCTGTTAGTGGGTGCTAGCAAGAAATCAAAGGGAGTTGGTATTTCCTATGAGTGGTGGCTCACAGACATATTGATGTAATATAGTAGACACTCTCATCTTACATCAATAACAACAACAAGCTTTGGTGGTTTTTTTCCTGAAAGGGTTTCTACGTAAAACCTCGTCTCATGTGTTGCTACTCATCATGTGTATGTTTGTGTTGGTTTATATGGATGTTGTGATGGTTTTTAATAGTTGCGCTCATATAATGGATGCCAAGTTTGAATGAAGAAAAATAAATTGGCATAAAAATTAAAATTAATCTTAATACTAATTCACCCCTCAATATTAACATTATTTCTAACCTAATATATATCAATTTAAAAAAAAGATACTT
>APFE030196192.1:156093-193198 GCA_000404065.3 Pinus taeda
CCTCCACTAAGAGATTAATAAAAATTCTTTAATATTTTATTTCAATTCTCAAAAATAAGTGAGAGAATAATTCCCAGATCATCGTAGTTTTGTTACAAAAAGATAATTTTGGGTTTTAAGTTTAGGGTTGATCACCTCTTAATAATATCATACTTTTCCTTTTTCCCTCTAGCTCTTTATTTCAACACAATTTCTCCTTAAATTTAGAAGTAATAATATTTCTAATATTATATGGATTATGTAAGATGAGCTCCTTCATTATTCCCCAATAGTCTAGTTAAAACTAGGCATTCTTATGCCACCCTCACTTGAGCTGAAGGTTGGGGTTTTTGATAGAGCAAGAAGTAATTTTAGGACACTTCTTGGAATCCATGTTGTATAACTTTTTTTATACATAAGATACCTAGTTAGAGCCATGCTTCAATTAGAGAAAATACTTGCTCCAATTAGGAGGATAAGGTAGGGGATATTTCCTTTAATCTTAGGCTTTTAGTTACAATATGATTTTGTAGTTATTCAATATTCCTCTATGAATCTTTGGATATATTACAATACCAAACCTCACATCCATTTAAAATAACATGAGTGATGAGAGTCTCAAAGAGGATATTTTTTAATCCCAAATCCAAAGATACAATTGTTTTCAAGCCTATAGGAAATTTTCGAACCTCCCTTATCCTTTTCTCAATGCTATAATTCCAATTGATCTTATGATGTATGTTTATTCTCATATATTGGTATGGAAGAGCTTCCTTAGAGGAGTTGTTGTTGTAAATGAAAGTAGCATAGATGAACTCTTTGGATTTAATTATCACGACTCTAGTTTTGTAAGTATTAACGATCAAATCCATCTTGGAGCGGAAATCTTGGAGGATTCCGAGTTGCTTGGCTAGATCATAATGTCTGCTTGCCAAAATAACAATATCACTAGCATAAAGGAGAAGAAGAAGAGTTATTTCCATATCTGTAAGAGTGAGGCCACTCTTCGAGCGTATTAATAAATATTTGTATCACATTAAAAGACCTTTAAATAATAATGATTCATATTAGTAACAATGATACTTCAAAACTAAATTTTAAATTAATTAATAATAATATATTATTCATTATAGATATGAAATATGTAAAATATAACTACTAACTATAAATTAAGATTTATTTCATAATGTAAATTAAAATAATGATGATTCATATTTGTAGCCATCTTTATTTTATTTTTTATTGACTAGAGGAATCAACAATTAGGCTAGTTTCATACTAATGTGACACAGGTTGATTCCAATGCTACCACTATAAAATCTAGGTGCGTATGTATGCTCCTTCCATACTCACAGGTGAATCAGGGATAATACTTTGTTTACACTGTCATTTCTAGTTTAGTTTCCATCTTCAATTAAAGTTAGATTATAAATATATACAAACCTTAATACTTTAAATAAAGCTTTTTTCTATATAACTTAATTCAATGCTACATATAACATTAAATTTTTATACGAAATAAGAAGCAGCTCAAAGAAAAGGGCAAATATATACAAGGTATATCAAATTTAATAAATTAAAAATAAAAAATTATTGGTGTACAGATAGGGATTGAAATTTATATTAACATATATAATAACATTGTTAAGAAAGAGCATAAATTCATCTTTCATTATGTTCTACTAATACCAAACCTATCAAACATTTTAGGCTGAACTCCTTAATTTACACCAAAAAGAAGTTGCATCTTGAGTTTAATAGGTATTGAACTTTAAAATAAGTTAAAATAAATATTGAATATATCAATATTAAAAAATTAAGTAAAGGTATACAAAATTCTTAATTAAACCTATTAATTAAATTTATTTCAAATCATTAAAAAAAATGATAGCTATCCTCTTAATCTAAATTCAATTCCAAACTCATATTAAATATATGATTTTTAATAATTTAAAACCTGCTTATTTTGTTAAAAAAACCAATAATTAAACTTAACTCCATCCCAATAAAACATCGTGTTTATGCATTAATTTCGTTGTTGATGTCCATGGTTAGTGATTATGATGTAACAAAAAGTGATAATGTTTATTTTGTTGTTTATGATGTATCAAAAGTGATATGAGAAGTGTTCAAAAAGATAATTACGGAATTTGATTAACAAAAATAAAAATATTAAAATTAAAAGTGATAGGAGAAGTGTTCAAAAAGATAATTACGGAATTTGATTAACAAAAATAAAAATATTAAAATTAATTTTGAATGTTGAAAAGATAAGAATATACATTTTTATAAATTTAAGTTGTTGTCAAATCAGAGGGTCACATCGATGCCTTAAATCATTTCCTTAAAATGTTATTAGTCCTCATCCAAAGACGAGATAATAAATACGTGATTGTTTATAAGGGATGGTGTAATAAATATGTGATTGTTTGTAAGGGATGGCATCATAAACACCGAACTTGGAACATTATATTGCCAAGCATATGAATGTCAAACACTTTCTACTCAATCATATACTATATGGTAACTAGTGTTTTTGTGCAATAAACAAAAAGATTCACACTAGAGTCACATTGGTTAACATTCTACATAATGTTAGTAGTAGCATAATGAAATGCCCCAAAATTCTTTGTTCCAAATGATTGACCACCCAAATTTAAACAATTATTATGTTATGTTATAGGAGTTAGGAAAAAGCATAGGAGCATGCAAAAATTTGGACAATCAATAAGATGATAAGCAAGTGTAGGAGGATGTCCATGAATTCTCTTAGATGCCTAAAGGTTAGAGAAGGAGATAAAAAGATAAATATAAGGAATTGGAATTTGTAACTCATCATAGAATGGAAACCATAGGTAAAAATCTAAGTTCACCACTACAAATCCCGTTTAGACTCTAAATGAATGACTTGGAGCAACGAATGATTATGGCCAAGGGAAATAGAGTTCGAGAGAGAAACACAACTAACATGTGAAATTTATTCAACCACATATTGGAACATAGTAGCTATTTTAAAGCATTCAATTAACATAGTGAACATAGAATTTAATGTGTAGAAAACATAATGAAGATACTCCAGTATTGAATTACCATGGTTAGTCTAGCTGTCTAGTTTGTTAGCAATTAATTTTCACAAATTCAATTCAATGTTACCTTAGAATCCATACCAAATAACCCTTTCTAATTTGTTGTGCCCAAGTTTATATAAGATTGGGCTCTATTGGGGATTAGATAGAAGGCCAAGCATCACTAACTCTTTAACTTCCACCATGTCCAACGTTCCCTTCCTTTTTTGTTATTTTAGGAATTAATCTAATGCATGGTTCTTTTATTTTATTTATCCTTCTATCCAATTTTCCTCTCTTTTCTTAAGTTCTCAATGCTTACATTGACAGTGTGATATGTGGATGCGAAAGATGGTTGATTTAGCATGGGTCCCTTCTCATTGTCATCTACATCTCCTACCTCATCATTAACATTTGTATCCATGGACTTCACTTTCATCACCATGAACTTTTCATTTTCTAGTGCCTTGAGTTAATTGAGGGAATCAACCATTCAATGATTTCATGCATATAGAATTTAGATCACACCTCCTTAGTGGGGGATTTTGGGCTCTAAAATTTTCCAAGGATAGGTGAGGGAACTTGATTTCTACTTAGTTCCCCTCATACCATTTTTCTTTCCTTGGTGTTTGTCCTTTGAGGCCAATTTTCCGTATCCTTTATCACCCTCTACAATTAATCAACCATTGTTTTCCTATATAATTACATCCTCCTCTAACTCTTCAAGGGTATATGGTACAAGGTATTTCATGGGGGATAAAACTAATGATTTTATTCTCCATCTAACATGGAATGCTTGAACAACCTAAAATACTCAACATTACCCAATAACTTATTTGCATATAAAGAGGATGTCTCAATTTGAAAGCATTACCATTTACCTACTCAATGATGCTGAAAGGTCCATATATTAAGGGATTGAGTTTTTTTCTTTCTCTTTACAACCACTCTTTACAATGGTAAAGTGATATTTTTCCTTCAATGTGGAATTTATGGTCTCTTTTATGCTGGTCATGTTCGGATTTATATTTCTATTGACTTTTCTCAAGTTTCTATTACACTTTCAAGTTTATTTATCTTATCCTTTCCATTATTTATATTTCCTTCTTCTCTTCTCCTTGCAACTCTACCTCTTCCTTTTTCTTCCCATATTTAATATAAAGTGGTGAGGGAGGTTGACAGTCAAAGAAATTCCCCAAAGGTGAATTATTTGTTGAATAATGGAGTGTTCAATCATATGAGGGTTGGATGTACACAAACTAATGCTCATCTCATATTTTTGAATGCTTACAATTATAACCTCTCAATAATTGCACTAATGTTTAGTTGATAACTTTACATTGTTTGTTAATGTATGGGTCAAACATGGTGGAATAACTTATATTTTTATCCATTCTCTCCAAAACATTTATCCAAAATTTGACTATGAACTTTCTATCATGGTCAAATATGATGGAGCTCAATAATCCAACATGTACTCACTCATATGTTAAGAAAAAATTGTTTCCTTTCTCTATGATAGTCTTCCCACAACAAATGAAAACACACATTTTGTTGAAATGGTCCAAAATTATAGAAAAGTAATCATGGCCTCTCCAAAATATGGTCCAATCTCCAACAAAGTCCATGGATATAATCTCCCAAGGTCTATTTGTTATGGGAAAGAGCATGTAAAACTCAATTTTGTTATTATTTGGATGGGTAGTGTTGTAAGGAAGAAAACCTCTAATAAATCTCACAACCTCTTCTTACATACTTGGACAATACAAATACCTCTATATATTCATCATTGTATTTGTCATGCTAAAATTCCCAACTATCTTAGAAATGTAAAATTTCCTCATTGACTGAGTCCTTCCATCTTGTGGCATGCATAACTTGCTTAGCTTACACAATAAACCATTGAAGAGATGGATTTCATTACTTTCCACATCAGCAAGCAATATTTATTTTAAATGTTGGTGTAAGCATTTGGAATGTTCATCCCTCTAATAGTATTCACATAGTAGATCATGGGTGAAGGTCTCGAGTTGTATTAGTGTATAGATTATTACAATATTTTTCATTGGCAATCATGAAGGCATGTTAACAAGCTTATATTGTAGCCCATTTCTTGTATTTGATTAGTAGATGGAGTCATTATAGGAATCTTATCCATTTTTTTATGGAAAATTGACTTTGTAGTTAGTAGATATTTTGGAAGTTAGTATGTATGATGGTCAATTTGTTGCGGGATGAAATACCTAAGGCTAGGGTTGATAGCACCAACAAAGTAGAATTAGACAATCAATAAATAACACAAAGGATCATACAACTAGCATGAAGTTTACAAAGAAGGGATGAAGGCTTACAAGTGAGTCCTATGTCTAATGATGATCCCCAAGGTCAAAGCCCTCATTCTCGCTCTGGAGATGTATAGACTTGGAATGCAAGCAAGAAACCAGAATGAAAAAAAATGATACTAAAGGTATGTATATACTATATGATAATATAATATAAATATTAATAATATAGATGACAATTTAATCCATCATTAATTCAATAAAATATTCATAAAATATGAATTATAGACAAGAGAATATAGATATAATATGAGTTTTTTTTATTGACAATAATAGCACAAAAGTAGCTGCATGATCACCTAATCTTGGCTACCGACACTAAATGAAACATTATCCTATATCCTTCCTTCTTGGGCCAATAAAGGAATCCTCCTAGTAGCTATACGTATTTGAGGTAAGGAGGACTCAACATCTCAACATGGAAATGGCAATTTCCTAGAGACAAGGGAGTTCTTAAAATCATAACAATAGTAGGACTAATATGGGAGAATTTCGGTAGATTATAGATATGAAGCTAATGATTCCTATGATGGCCAACCAAGGTGGGTATCTATACACCATAAATTGGTTTGGGTAGTTATGGTATGGGTTCATATAGGCGGTTTCCCATCTAACCCATAAATCCCACCCAACGCATCACATTTTATAAATTATTTTAATTTATTTTAAGGCATATACTAGTTTCTTTAGGAGTACCCGCATATACACGTGACTTTAATGTGGGAAGCTTACTTATGAAGTTTGAAAATTAATTTTTTAAGATAAAGTTAGGTTTACATAGGGAAAGGGGATGTTCCCTTGGCCAAAAAATACATATGATTATAAGTGAGGAAAAAGATGCTATAATAGATGCCCCCTAATGTATGAGGTTAGAAGGCATTCTGATGGCCAATATAATATATTATGTATATATAGGAGGATGCATCAGGATGTCCCAAGAGGATCTCACTAAATTAAAGACCAATTAATACCTACAAAAGGAAGCAGGAGAAAACTCATAGTTGAGGCATGCATACTAATGCTCAGAGGAAAGAAATCATGGCCAGTCAAGTGCACTCTAGATCCATGATGATGTATATAAAGTATGACAATGATGATCATAAGAATACATAGTGTATCCAAGATCATATCATAACTATGAATAATACATAAGAATTCTATGTCTCGGTATCATATAAGAGGATGCTTGGAACAAAGTGTTGAGTCTTGAAAATGTCATTCATTTCCATTACACTTTCACTATTATGTCCCTTATATCACCTCCATTTCACTACTATGTCACCACATTCATCCCACTTTCATTATCATTGGGCCACATTCATGTTTTTCCAATCTGTATTAATTCTAAGCCTTTTAAGTGAATTTGCGGTTAAAAATTAGGAAATAATGTGCATAAGCTTATACCTAACCAATGGGTTGAGATTGTTGACATGTGTAGGTTGAAAGGAGGCTTCTAGAAGACCCTTATGTGGCACTCTAAGGCCAAATTCGAATTTGAATGGAAAGAATCATGTGATCATGAGGATATGTGTCACATCTCCTAATTGTATTGTAACTCTAAAAAGACATGTGTCTTATCAGTTCCTATTTTGATTAGGACTCTAGAGGTAGAGGGAGAGATTCATGGATTATCATTAATGAGATGACTCTCATCTTTTTGTATAAATAGGAGATCTCTCTCCTTCATTTGTTAGCCTTTTTAGTCCCTAGTTCTTAAGATGGTAGTTCTTCCTTGATGGCTTTTGAAAGCTTTGGAGAACTTTGTTGTACTTTGTACTTTTGAAGAATTTGAATAAAGCTTTGATGTTCTCAAGATGGAAGGAGATGTGAAGTAGATGTCATGGAGCACATTAGAATGTAAGGTAGAGTAGATTTCATTTTGTAAATATTGCTTTGTAGAATGTAAGGTAGAGTAGATTTCATTTTGTAAATATTGCTTTGATTTGATTTGATTAATTTCAAGTTTGATAGATTAGATTTTTCATTCATGCAATTTTAATTCATGCAAGTGTGTTCAATTTTGCGTTGATTTCATAGGTGGCAGAGGGCCCCTGCCTTGCATAGTTGTCATTTAATTTTGCATTTAATTTTGTTATGCTTATGTATATTAGCTGTACATAAATTGCTTTCAAGTTGATTGTAGATTAGTGATGCACATAGCCTTTTAATGACTAATGACATGATAGAATTGTCTTGTCCTTTTGCTGAAGCAGAAAGGATACTGGGTCTCATAGTCACTAGCTCCTTGTTTGGTTATTGCATTTTATCTTGATTGAACTAATGACATGATAGAATCATCTTGTCCTTTTGCTGAAGAAGCAAGGATATTGGGTCGCATAGTCATTAGAAAACCAACAAGAACAAAACCCCAAAAACAACATAAACTATAAAAAAACGAAGTAAGAGAAAGGTTAACTAAGCACATATAGTGCACCACACTTCATCAGTTTACGATACCCGGATTGATAATTTATGTAGAGCAATTTAAGACGTTAAATTGACTAGACACAAAGTGAAGTGTACAACTTATCCCCTGCTAAAGTAATAAAATCATATATAAAGGAGTGGTACTATCCAAAAAATAAACTGCCAATATATAAGATGTTGCTAATTGAAGGAAGTGTTGGAAACAATGTTAATACTGAGTGGGGGTGAATCAATATTAAGGCTAATTTGAACATTTATGCCAATCTATTTTTTCATTCAAACTTGGAAACGAACCATATAACCATCAACAATATATCATGTGGAAACAATATGAAATCAACACATAAACACACACCATAATCAACATACACATTGGATACAGAGGTTTAACATGGAAACCCTTATGGGAGAAAAAACACCAAAGCTTGTTTTGTTATTGATGTAAAAATAAGAGCACCTACTGTTTGTGAGCCACCACTCACTAGAAGCACCAACTCCCTTTGATTGTTTGCTAACACCCACTAGCAAGAAGCACCAAGTCTCCTTTTGCAGACACCTGATGAATTTACCTTAGAATCATGTGAAGTACCAACTTCACAGATTTGTTGCAAGCACCAACTTGTAGCTTGGATTTATGAAAGCACCAACTTGTAGGAGGCACCAACCACTAAGCCTTCTTCAGACACTTAATAAGATGGAAGCACCAACTTCTTGTGTTTTAGGCTCCAACCCACACTCAATAAGGATATAATACTTACTATATTTGGTAGCCTCTTTGCTTGTTTCAACTCTTCTTTCCTTTGCAACATTTCCTCTACTTAGCCCATGCAACACTCTATCATTTGCTCACTCTACAACAACCCACTGTACTCATCCCTCTACTCTCAACAACATGAACTCATCTCACGATCCTCTACTCTCAGACGTGCATACTCAGCACTCAACCCTTTCTATTCCACTGCATAGGCACTCTCAGCCTCTCTTTGCAACCCAGGCACACTTAGCCTCTTCTCAACAATGCTCACACTCAGATCTCTCCTCTCAGCTCACTCAACAATGTTGATTACCCCCTAGTTTCTCAATTGCAATATTGAGTTTTGTTCCACTACTGAACACTGAACACTGGTCGATGTTGTCTTTGCTGTCCTCCATACTGCCTAACTGTAGTCAATGCATGGCTTCCCATATTGTAGTAGCTTATGTTCTTAAACACGACAGTTGAGTTAATTCAAGGAATGTGAACTTGAGTTTTCTTCCATATTAAGAATTAAATCTCAGTCAAATTGTAGACTCAAGAATTTCTTCCATTAAATTGTTCCCACACACATAACATGGCTCTCCATTCCAATTCTACTTCTCATTAACATTGGAAATTGGATCCTGAGCATTTCTCCATATAATGAGAATTAATTCTCTATTAAACTGCACATTGCAACAAGGCTCCCCATGTTGATTAATTTCCCATAGAACTTAGATTGTACTTTAGGCATGGCTCTCCTGGATTGTGATTAGAACTTTTTCACTCAACAATATTATCTATTTAATTCTTCATGGCATGCAAGGAATATTAGGGATGCCAAATTCTGTTCAGGGCTTGCTCCATTAATTCATTCTAGGCATCATTGTCCTTGCTGGTTTGCATGAATACTTTCTCAACAATTTCTTTTGACTTCAATTCATAGATCTAGTTGCCAACCCATTCTATGCTTGTTAACCAAGAATGTGGCACAATGCCACATATGACACACTTTCTAGATATGGAAAATATTTCCAAAGTAGTTGTTGAATATAAACCCATGGCCCTTTTTTATTATAGCCCCACTTGTGCTGGTGCTTATCCTATTTTCCACTATAGGATTACTTCATGTGATTACTAGTTAAGCCTTTAGGTGCTAAGCCACTTTACGCCCTTCACAGACATAATTCCCTTTGTTCATGGCTCTGTGCCATTGGTCTCACTTCTACGTGAAATGATCACGACCTGGTGCTAAGGCTGGAGCACCCAAGCCCGATGCTTTTATATTGCCACTTTGTCATTCTACCGTGCCCTTGGTTTTATTTCTATGCAAAATTACCAAGGGTTAGGGCTTAGCCCATAGCTCTTTCTATCCCAACACATTAAGTCTATGCCTCTTTATACACTTGCTGGGGTTATGCTTTTAGGTCGACATGTCCTGTGGGGACTGCCCGACCTCATTCTTATTTGGTGTTGCTCTGCCATAAGGCTTCCTATCAGTCCTTTGTGTGCCAACGCTTTATCTTCTGGCACATTCCTTAGCCACTCCCTTTATAAACCATTAGGTTCATTCCTATGGCATGAGATGTTGGGTAGGGTCCACCCATGCTTTCCATATCCAATTAAATACCTCATCAGGATCAATTGTCTGACTGATGTGCCCCAATGCTTACTTCTTGATGCATTCACTTTGTTCACCATTAACAAAATTTCAGGATTCTCCTAGCGGGGTGAGCCGTCCTGGTGGGGTTTTCTCAATGCATTTTCCATTGGCCCATGCTCTGACACAACCACATCTACCCAACACATAGTCAACCTGCTTCTTCCTATGTGTGCCTTTCTAATCCTTCTATGGTAGCCCTTCTAGGATGATGTCATGCTTATGTCATCAACCCCACGAAGTGGCTCTTGAGTGGCAACACATATCACCCAGATATGGCCCACTAGGCCACCCAAAAATGTTGAATCTTCCTACCATGTGCCCCCCATATAGCCATGTCATGGTGACATCATCTACCACCATCAACTCTCGAAAGCCAATGATATGTTTCCATTTGTCCTATCGGACATAAGAGAGAAAGGGTTCCATGACCCTTAGTTTTGCACCTATTTCCTTTATAAAAAATTTAAAGTGCCTTAGCCTTTTTCTTTTGAAAAAATCACCAGGTTCAAGAAGTCATCCTTGAAACCACTCCATTGTGGTTTGTGGTATTGGGAGGAGTGGTCCGAGGTTTATCCTCTGTCGTTGATATGCACAATTTGTAGTTTGGGAAACCACTTCCTGTGACCACCAACCCTAACAAGGCTGCCATCTATAGTGGCATCAGAATGCCACTGTGTGGCCCGATGCCTATCTCCTGGCGCTTCCATTTTTTCCCCTTTGCAATCCTTTGGGATGCATCCACCAGGGTAAATCCACTAGGATGAGTTGTCAAGTGGGGAAATCTTGATGCCTTTATCATTGGCTGTTATTTCCAATCTTATCACCATCATCATCTCACTCAATTATCATTGGTCTATGCTCTTCCTCTATGTCTTGATGTCCACCTCCTAGCACTTTTGCTTTGTGTGCTATAAGTATACCACCGAGGTAACTTTGCTGGGTGGGATCCACCTGAGCTAATAGAAAAACAATCTCATTGTTGTGTTGTCAGCCACATTAGCCCGGTCCTCCTTTGACTGCTCCATTAGAAAATCCACCAAATATGGACATTGCCAAAATTGATCACCACTTTGACCCAAGGCCACATTTAGCTCTTCCATGTAACTTTGGGGCACCACAACTTTTACTAGCTCTATATCTCAAACCCGGAGTCCATTCGCATACTTCCACATACCGTTGGAAAGAAATTTCTGAGAGAATTCCAACTGTGTCATCTCCAAGAGAATATGAGTAAATATCAAGATGTATAAATTCCTCCAAAGCATGGGACTCCCAACCATCATAGTCATAATTCTATAGCTTCGTCAATAAGCCTGCTACGATGAAGATTCTCTATAAGAGACTACAACAATCATGGGACTCCCCATGAGCTTGATACATCAAAAATATCAATGCTAGCCAAGTTACCATCACAACTAGGCTAGTGGACATCAAAGCCAACATCTATTACCACAAACATCCATGCTAGTCTGGTTGACATCAATGCCAACACTCTTTCCATTTGTCCAACATATCTCTCCCATAGCTATTTACATCAATGTCAACACACTTGCTACCATTAGCCATATAGGCAATTCCAACTGTCCAACAAGAAGCAAAAATTAGACATTACTGGCATAAATTGAAGGAGGTGTCAAGTGAACATAAATGTTGATGCAACCTAAGGTCTTCAAAATTGACCATCAATGGTACATTTCTAGAATATGGGAATGGATGAGATAAATTTACCCATGTGAGGAATCTTTTAATTATTGATCAATGATGTATATCATTAACAAATGGGATACTACCCATTTTTAATGAGAATGGAGGTTAAGATAACAAGTACAGTCTAACAAGTGAAAGTAAATTTGTTGAAGTTGAAGACTTGAAAGAATATATCAAACATGGGATATTGATGTATTCCCACTGCCAATGGTAAAGAAATATTTCATTGCTGACTACAAACCCCAAGGCACTGAAAATACTCTAGACCTTATTCGAAGAATAATTAGTCAAAGTCTATGGGAAAATATCCTATGAAAGGAGGGGATTATGGAATCCCCCATCAACCAACATGAGTGTGAATATAAGGCCAATGATTTGGATGAACTCAAACAAAAAAGAATGAATAGGAAATCACCAAGTATGTCTCTTGTATGCCAAAATGGAATAATACATGGAAGAGACCCTATGAATACCAATAAATGATTAAAGCTACTATTAATAATGGGGAATCCACCAATAGGGTTAAATGGAAACTAAGGTATTGCATGAATATGAATGTGTGACAATGAAAGATGACATCAAACACAAGGGAAACTACCCAGTCAAATACCAATGAAGAAACTAATGCTCTGTACAAGGTCACCTATCAATGATGAATAAGGGCTAGGGTACTACTCTAGGTCTACTCTCATAGCAATTTTTCATAGTTGATAACAGCATAACTGTTAGTAAGAAGTCAATGTGTAGCTTCTATGCTAGCAAGATTATATAAATGAGATGTTGATTGGATACTAAAAGTGACTTCAAAAACTGGGTATGACTGACTTCAAATAGTATGAATTAACATATGGGAGCCTCTCAAGTATAAGCCATAATAAGAGTGATGAAGGAGCATGCGGTTTCTATGAAACTTCATGATTTGGTGAAAGAGGACTCCTGAGCTTATGAAAAAAAGTTCAACATGGGTGCCAAGTGACAAAAATGTTCTATCTAAAGTGCCCATGATAAGGTAGGATCAACCACACAAATTATGACACTTGAAATTTGGTGAGATCAAACCTAACACTAAAATGGAAGAGGAAACTAATAATGCACAATACAAGGTGGTGAAAATAACCTATATTCTAGTTTTGAGATCCAATACCTCCTAGGGTGAATCAACATGAAAATAACCAAAGAATATGCCTTCAAAGTCCTATAGATATAATTAGCAACACTAAGCTAGATGTTAATACATTTGATATATAAATTTCCAATAAAAGATTTATGGTATATAATACAAAACCTAAAAGAATATGTGTTATATGCACAATATGGTCCAAGGAACCATGCAACCTTGTAGCTTGTGCATAATAGTACTTCAAAACAAGCCCCTTACAAGGATCAAGACAAAGACTCCTTTGGTACCTAAAATCCATAGTCTCTAGTTCTAGAAGAAATAATCATCGACAAACCATAGTCATGGCTTCAAGAAAACACTCCACTGAAGGAAATTTAACATCCAAGAAATCATGATAACTAGAAGGATCAACAAGGGGAAGTAAGTGACTATGAACAATAGTGCGCTTCTAGAAGCAACACCTAGAGACTTAGGGTTTGAGCGCTCTTTATGACCTCCACTCATGACTCTAGTTCAAGCCTTAAGTGCCTTGCTAGCCATGGTGGATCTGCAGGATCATCCTAGTGCCCACTTCTTCAAGGATATGGTCTCTGGTCGGCCACCATACTAGGCTTCATTCTTCAAAAAGTTTGCCTCCAACTCTGCCTTCTGTACGCCACCAGGAGGAAACTATGACAAAGAAGAAACCACACATGCACAACAAAATGAGTTGCTAACGAGGAACAAAGACACAGTGAAAAGGATAAACAAGGATACTGGGGTAGAAAAAGGAAAGGTCACAGACTTGTCCTTCCCTGCTAACGTAAATCCTTCAAAATCTCAGGAGAAGTTGCAGGATTAGGGGAAAAAATCTAAGAATAACTACAATGCCAAAGCCAAGAAAATCCAGGACTAAGGGGTAGATGAATATAGAGAATAGATACAGGAACATGCAGTATATGCAAGTTCATGGGCATCTGGCCAACTAAAAGAGCCAAAAACTAGTGGATTAAAAAAAATGGACACCTAAAGGGGAGATCAGACTTGAGTTGGGCTCCAAAGGATTCTTCATAGTAATATTTGACCTCCTAGAAGATAGAGACAAAATATTTGAAGCAGGACCCTATTTCTACAATTCAACTGATTTATGCATGAGCTTCTGGAGGGAGAGCTTCACACTGGAAAAAGAGGATTTTACTAGGTTTCCAATCTGGGTATGCCTCTATTCCTTACCAACTAATTATTGGGCTCCTTCAGTCTTAAAAGGAATAAGAGACTAGCTAGGGGAATACATCAAAATGTTTGAAGGCACTGTAATGGGTCATTGTGTTTCCTACGCCCGAATTTTAGTATATATAGATGTCTTTGGTGCCCTACCAGAATCAATTAAATTAATATTCAGGGATGAAGTCTGACTGCAAAGTATAGACTATGAACATATTCCCTTCCGATGCAGAAAGTATCATGAGCATGGGCATCTCTTCCTAGACTGTCCAATGAATAAAACCCCTCAAATGCAAGAGCAAGCAAGTAAACAAAAAGATAGAGAAGGATTTACTAAAGTCATCTCAAGGAACAAGAACAACAGGAAAAAGGGTATCCCCAAGAAGAACCTTTTTGAAGAAGCAAGACAGAACTAGTTCAATGTATTGAATAATACCCAAGAGAAAATGCATCCTACTGAACTAATAGTAGATGAAACAGGAGAGGAAGAAATGATCCCAATAGATAGTGAACATGATGAGAAGGATACAGGTTCTAACAATAGAGGAAAGGAGCATGCCTAAGAGGATACAAAAATGGAGCAAATAGAAACAGAGGAAACAATAAAGGAAAACACTTTAGAGGAAACTCTGGAGGGGGTAGACCTTGCAACAATTATAGAGGAATGGAAACAAAAAGGAATAAATGCCATATTAGAAAAATAGTTACAAAAAATCAAAGGCGCTTATCTCCTCTAGGAAGAATTAAAACTCAAAGCTCACCATCTAGTACAAGAAGGCATAGTTTCAAAGGGAATATTAGCAAATATTCTAGAAGGACTCAACCTCAAAGGCTCAAGCAGAAAGGGAGGTTGAAATACCACTAGTGAGCTCCTTCAAGAACTGGGCATCAAGTTAATCAATGAAGGAAAGGTAAAGGCTCTAGCTCTATACCCATCTACATGTCAGTGAATTGCATCTCTTGGAATATTAGGGAACTGAATAGTCCTGGGAAGATACGTATCTTAAAAGACAGAATCCTGTCTGATCATCCTGACATCCTACTAATTCATGAAATGAATTTTGATTCGACTCACCCACCCCTCCTTCTCAACTTGTGCTTCAAGCTATATAGCTCCTTATCCAACACGACTATAGGTACGACGGGGGGCATAATGACATTTTGGAAAAGATCTAAATTTGGCCTCATTTCCTCTCTAGCCACTCATCATTCCATAAAGGTGATCTTGAGAATCTTAGGTACCAACGAGACCATTTTCATAACTAATATTTATGCCATGCATAAGGTGATAACCCATATCAAAATATTCCAAAACATCTCCAATCTCCTTGACCCTCTTCACCATCCTCTCAAAATCATAACTGATGATTTTAATAATATAACTAACTTGTTTGAGAAGAAAGGAGGTATCCAAAAGTTAGATAAGGACTCTGAGGCTTTCCACACCACCATTGAAAACCTCAACCTCATCGACATTCCCACCAACAATGGCTTATTCACCTAAAATAATATAAGAGGAGGATAACATCAAATAACCTCCTGTTTAGACCACTTCCTTTTATTTGAGGAAACTTAACTTACCTCTTGGGAAACAAAGGCGAGAATCCTACTACAAGTTGGCTCTAATCACTGGCCTATCTCTCTCAAGGTTCAAATTTCCAATGGTCTGAAAAATAAGCCTTTTAGATTTGAGGCCTTCTGGTTGGATCACCAGGAATTCATGGAAAAAATGAAACAATGGTGGAGTTAGACTCCCATTAGAACTGGAAACAAAATGTACACTTTCCAACATAAGTTAAAACATATCAAAGAGGAAATAAAAAAATGGAACACAAAAACATTTGGCAACGTCATCATAGATAAAAAGACTTGGAACACCAACTGGAACTTCTCCAACAAAACATAATTGAAGAATGGATAACAAATAATAGTAAGCAAGAGGAACAATGACTACAACAAAGCTGGGAGGAAAGAGCCATTTAGGAAGAAAAGTTGTGGCAACAAAAATCTAGAATAAATTCGCTGAAATGTGGGGAAAGGAACACAACCTTTTTCCATAAAACAATGATATAACATAGGAGGAACAACTGAATTCTGTCTTTGAAGAACCAATATGGTTATCTCATTCCCTCTCAAGAGGAGTTGGAAATGTAGATCAACCACTATTTCAGCTCTCTTCTCAAAGAGCCAAGAAATGACAAGGATCAGGACATCAAAAAGATCACCAAGAATATCCCCGAAATCCTCACGGAGGACCATAACAAAATGCTCCTAAGGAAAGTCTCCCTTTAGGAAGTGGAAGATGTGGTTATGGGAATTCCCAATGGAAAAACACTAGGTCTAGATGGTTTGACCATTGATTTCTACAAAGCTTGCTAGCCTATCATAAATTTGGAAGTGCATGCCCTTGTGGAGGAATCTCGAATTCAGAAGTTTGTCCTTAAAGCCCTTAAATATACCTTCCTAACTCTAATTCCCAAGGGCATCTCTGTGAATTCCCTGGACAAATTTAGGTCCATAGCCCTCTACAATGCCATATACAAAATAATCTCCACACTTCTCGCCAATCGAGTTAAAGTCATTCTCCCTCTCCTCATCTCTCACCAATAGTCTAGCTATGTGGAAGGAAGGAAAACCATGGATAGTATCATCCTCACTCATAAGCTTATCCACCCTCTTAAATCCCAAAAAAGCATGGTATGATGATTTAGCTAGATATGTCCAAAGCCTTTGAAAAAATTAGCTGGAACTATATGAGACAGGTCCTGGATGCGTTTGGGTTCCACAAAAAAAGCATGAAGTGGATCATGGCTCTCGTGACATGAGATCTTTTCTCCATCCTCATAAATGGATCACCTTCACAACCCTCTAATCCTTCTAGGGGTATCAGGAAAGGGGATCCAATCTCTCCTTTTGTCTTTGTTATAATAGTGGAAGGGATAAGCCGCTCTGTCTTTGCTTCCCTGCAAGAAAATAAGATCTCTGGTCTCTAGCCCCATGCCTCTGCGCCCCCTTCAATGCACCAGCAATTTGTGGATAATACCCTTCTTATGGACCTCCCATCTATCAAAGAAGCCTCCTCTTTCATCTCCATTTAGTGAGACTTCTCTGCTACTTCTGGTACCTCCATCAACCCCCTGAAATTTGAGTTGTTCTTCTTTAACACTCCACTTCCCATTTGCAGGAACATTGCCAAACTCTTGGCCATTCCCATTAGTACCCTCCCCTCCACTTACCTTGGTGTTTCCCTTATAGACAGGCATCTCTTCTAGGCCACTTGGGAGAACCTGATTAACAAGATGGAGAAAAGCACTGCTAATTGGACCTTCAGATCTCTCAATTTGGCAGACTGTCTTATCTTGGTTAAATATGTTTTACAGGCCATCCCACTTTACTTATACTCAGTCTTGGCAGCACAAAAAGTGATTTCAAATGAAATTAGAAAGCTTCAAAGGAACTTCTTATGGAGAGGTGCATAGGTCAAATAGAAATGGGCTCTACTAGCATGGGAAAAAATTTGAAAGCTTAAAAAAGATGGTGGCCTTGGTCTTAGAGACATAGACCTCCTTGGAAAGTCCCTGGGAGTCAGAAACTTATGGAGATGGATTGCAAACCCCAATTCCCCTTGGGGGATAATATAGAAAGAAAAGTACACCCCTCCCTATCGCAAGAGAAAATCATCAGGCTCGATGGAAAATATCAAAGGTTCATTCATCTGGAATCAAGCATGGGAGAACAAGGATATCATTCAAAATCATAGTTTCTGGGAACTAGGCAACGAGAACAAGGCTCTTTTCTGGGAGGATGCCCAACAACAAAGGCCAAAACTTGATGAAGATCATTATCACCAAATCAAGGATGATATACAAAACAAAGGGAAGATCAAAGTCAGCTAGTACTGGAAAAAGAGTGATGAAAAGGATAGATGGAGAATTTGGATGGAACAAGAGGAATGGACTCCCCATATGAACCCCCAAGCCTGATCGGGCCTCTCATCAGAATTACAAAAAAGAAAAATCCTCCTTGACTTTGCTGAGGATCAACTCAGATGGAGGAAAAGCTCAACTAGACATTTCATATTAAGAGAAGCCTACAGATACATAGCCAAGCATAATCAACTTCAACCAGAACCAAAGTGAAACACAATCTAGGAAAGGAAGCACTGGCCGAAAATTTCTGTCTTTCTATGGTTAGTCATGCATAGAAAGGTTTTAACGTTAGAAAATCTAAGAAGAAAAGGCTTTATTGGCCCATCGAGATTCCCTCTCTTCCAGCAAGAAGGAGAAACCCCCAATCGTCTGTTAAATGTTTTCCCTTTTGCATACAATTTATGGGATTAGATTTCTTTGGTCTTTAACATCTCTAATCGAGACCCCTCATCTATTAAAAGTACCATCGTGAAATGGAGATATGTCTTTTCCTCACAGCCTCTAGTTAATTGCACATGGAATTTAATTCCTAGTCTGATCTATTGGGCTATGTGGAAGGAGCGCAAAGCAAGAATCTTTCATGGCATCTCCACCCAGGGGGAAATCATAATCTCAAAGATCAAAAGTGTGCTCTAGGAAAAAATGACCTGTCTACCCACTCAGACTATCAAAGCCCCTCCGACCTTTTTCGAAGCGAGAATTATTTCAATGTTGGATCTCCTTAAAATCAAGGTCTGTGAAGTCACCCCCCTCCTAGGCTTGAAAATAAAAAATAACACCTGGCGGCCACCAGAGAAAGGGACCTTCAAGCTCAACTACGACGATGCAGCTAAGGGGAATCTGGGCCCAACCAGTTTTGGAGGAGCCTTCAGAAACTCTAAAGAGTGTACACATAATAAAATTCATAGCATAGACATAATCACGTGAAAGGATATTTTTGAATTCAAAAGGGCCATTTACCAACACCACGTTGACTAAGAAAACATTCCCAGCTAATGTGATAGGAAATTGAGGAAGAATACCCAAAGATTCACTGAGCCTTCTATAATAAGCTAACAAGTAACCAATAGTTGTTAATATCTTTGGTGAACCTAAATATTTCTAAGACGAGGAGGATATAATACATGCAAAGGATCCTTCATCCACTTTATGTCTATAGAAATTTGTGGAATACACTCAGAAATTTATTTGAAAGGGCATAGAAGAAGGAATTTGAGGCTCAACAAGATTATCTGAATCGAAATCAACACTCCTAGAACTTGGATTGGATATAGTCGAAGTGAATTCAATGCCCTGTAGTTTAGAAGAATTTGAAGTAGAAATGAAGAAGACTTGGTTGGTAGAAACTTCACCCCATAAAAGAGGAGTGTGATCAACCAAATATTGCATTGGATTAACCACTTCATAAACCAATGGTTAAATAGATTGTTGAGAAACCATAGAAGGTTTAGGAGTATAATAATATTTGGAATCAAAACACAACCTTTGTACCACTAAAATATCAGGGAAAAGATAAGTAAGGTTATCTCCCTTGTAAATCCTACATGGGAACTTAGGTTTACATATTCTATGTCTCTTATCATTATTAATGAGCCCAAGATGAATCATGAAAAGCTATTGACAAGCCTCCAATATGATGTTTAGTGGTTGTTGATTGGTATCAAACATGAATCACATAGGTTAGTGACCATTCTCTATTAGTACTAGCAATTTCTAGACTCATTCCCCTTGCCAGACTTGTAGATGCTAGTGACTTGTCGCCAACATGACTTGGTAGAGTTTAGTGACTTTTTAAAATTATGAATAGAAATGACTAGACTTGCCCCGAACATGACTTGTAGAGGCTCGTGACTCATCGATAACATAACTTGTAGAGGTTGGTGACTCCTTTTCCAGTATGACTAGAAATCTCAGAATGGAATTGTTCTCCAGCGTGACTTGCAGAGGTTCGTTATATTTCACAGAGAAATGTCTTCTTCTTCTTATTCCTCATATTTCTTCTCCTTTTAGACTTCTCATTACTAGTAGCTATACTTTCATGAGACGGAAAAGAAAGTGGAAGCCTAGAATTCCTTGGAAACCATAGTATTCCCTTGAAATAAATTTATTATGTAATAAGCTTCAATAGCACTTTGAATATTTTGAGTGGACCACAACTAAACTGGTAGTCCAACATTCAATCCAGAATATTCAAGGTGACCATAAAGGGGGCATCAATGTTTCAAAAGAATGGAAAAGTATAAGTATCTCCTTTTGGAGGGGTCCTTGGTTAGTACCCTGAGGAAATTTGGCCATAACCAACTTATGCACCTGTTCTTCCCTTATGGGATTTTTTAAATGCAACTTGAGTCTCATTAAATAAATTTTGTGAAAGAGATTCAAGAAAATCAAGCCTTCACCCTTAAGGAGGTAGATCCACACTTTCAAGTGAAAGACCAAGAGCCTTTCAAGACTAGTGGAGTGGTTGGTCAACCACTTACAATTAGAGATTCAAGAGTGGTAAGTGAAAACAACCTAAGGCTAACTAAATAAAAAGATCATAGAACACAACACCATAAAAAACCTAGATAAATAAAAAGCAATCAGTCCTCCAATATTCTTGCTCCGAGTGATTAGGACTAGACATGAGAGCATCAAAGAGTAGATAAATAGATTTCGAAAGGTAGTCTTCAGATGATGAATGAAAATTCCTGCTATCAAAGGTAATATAAATATTTATGTTGATCTCCTGATAATAGGCTTGATTGGTGCAAGTACCCTCACTTTGCAGAGCATCCTCGAAGAGAACTACAATAATGATACATTGTTTATCTCATGTACCATAGGTATCCCCCCTTGCAGTGACCTACGTGGAACCTAAGAAAGGAAACTATGTCCACCATTTCTCAATCAGAAGCTAAGGGGGACAATAATGGGGAAGGTGCTTTGACAAGTAGGAGGTGGGGTATCTCTCTTTCCTTATCCTAACATAGCCTAGTGCTTAACTCCTCTACTAGAGGGGTTTCTCCAAAATCCTATGAGATAATATATTTAACCACTCATTAATTAACTTCTAAGTTTCAATTTGAGTGGCCTTCGAGAGTTTACTCTCTACACCTATTCCAAGGCCTTAAAATCCTATACTAGTTGATGTGTTATGAGAAAATAAAAGTCTAGTATATTTTAAGTCAAGCATTTATTTTAAGTGATTGTTGTTTACCCAAAGTAATAGATGTGAAAATTACAATATTTGGATATTCTTGAAGAAATAAACTCATAAGAACACCAATAAATAAAAATTCACACTCATCCGTCAATGAATTGAGTTTTAGGTAAGCATAACTCCTGAATAATTCTTACCTAGATTGCAAGAAAAGTAACATAATAAGGATTCAATTTATGTTATTTTCCTTTTGAAATGAGGATGAATGCACCTAATGGAACAAAAATAATAATTAATATCACTTGCAATAGATCATACCATTCAAGGCAAAAAAACAAACCTAAAAATTGGTGAAAATAGGAAAAAATGCAAAAAAGCACTAGTTAAGGACATATACACAACCCTCATGAGTGTAACACATGCCAATATGCTATTATTATGAAGGAAAAACACCTATATACATAGCATTGTGAAGGTAACCCATGTATAGGTCCTGAAATAAATAAAACAATGACCAAAATAGCAAAAAAATGACTTACAAAACTAGCTCTCATGACCCCTTGTTAGTGTGAAATTCCTTCGAAGGTGTACCAAAATACTTCACTTAAGTCACTACGTGACAAGTGACCCTAACAACAAGTTGATAACTGCTTGCGATTCAAATCTACAATAAAAATGGAAAACCTGCAACATAAGTATAGACTATCCAAAATAGAAGGCAACAGTAAAAATAACCAATGCAATAACCCAAATGGAAAGACTTCAATTGAATAAATTCTTTATTAAAACACCTCATGAAGGAGATCTACAAAGGGTTTGTAAATCCCCCTTCGTGGGATGGGTCCTTTGATGTCCTTGATGCTTCAGAAAACAATCTTCTCTCTCAATATGTGAAAAACCTAGACAAAATGTGGAGAACTCAAATGGGAGCTCAAATGAGAAAAGACAATAATGGTGACGATGATTATGATCATGGTGAAGAATGAATGGAAAACCATCCTGTTTATAACAAAGTATTGGGTTAATCTCGAAAATGGAGAATAATAAAATAATATTGACCAAATCAAGATCTAACTCCTTGGAATAATCTATTATATTTATTCGAAAGGGAAAAGATATTTAAAAGCAGTTGTCTTTAGTGAAACTTTTTGGAAGCTTTTTCGGTGGGTTTTTTCAGTCTAATTTCTTTAAAAATCTAGCAAGAATTTATTAACATCGCAAGCTTGATGGGTGACCCCTACACAATCTAAGTTCCCTAATGGTTTTTCAGGGTGTTGAATCCATATATATATAGTAAAAAAACCAATTTAAATAACACAAATCAAGATTTCACCTCAATTTTTTCTGCCGGATTCGAGCACCGGAAAGCCCAAAATGTCACACTAAAGACAACTCCTATTAAAATGTTTAATTATATTATTAGAAATAATTAACAATAAATAATTTATTAATTATTTCCGATGATTAAGAATGATGTGAAATGAATGAATAATTATTAAATAGTTATTAACAATTATTCTAATAATAAATAAGGAATAATAAGTAAATAGTGATTTATTTAATTATTCATAGGGAATTTAGTCAAATGTACAAGGAATAATTATTTAAATAATGATTTTATTAATTATTCATAGAGAAATTGAAAATAATGATTTATCTATTACTGATGGATTTTATTTATTATTATTTTTATTTATTTTTTTTTTTTTTTTTTATCTAAGTGAGAAAATGGTTTAATAAAAGTGGTTTACTAAATTATTTTCCACAGTGAAAGTTATTTTACTATGGTAAAATTAATCCTACATGGTGTATTTCAATCCACCTAGTTAGAAATGGATAGGTGATCATTTTTTGGTGATAACAAATTGCCCCCAAATGTATGAGAGTTAGGAGTAAATAATATGATCGAAATACGTTGTAGGTTACACTTCCATGAGACATAAAAGGGAAGTGAAAGAGAGAAAGAGATAATTGAAGCCATACAAGGACAGACAAATAATGAAGGGGGTGAGACGTACTAAACTGATAGAAGTATCCTTTTATGTGGGAGTACATGATCTCAAATGAGGTGGGGGAGGCATGCCCATACCTGCTAAGATATCTGTGTACAAAGAATAATGATGAGGCTATCAGTGTGGGACTGAGCTACAAAGTACATGATAAATGACACACTGGAATCAATGGGCCATAAAATAATACAATGAATCCCATATACATAACGCGCCTAGAAAAACATAGGGCATGACTAAATACAATAACATCTGAGTACATGAGACATAATTCCCCTCAAGTTGACATGGTGGGGCGGGGGGGAAATGACAACCAAAGAATCCCTTCTAACAGGAAGGGGCTCTAAAGATATGAATGGATAATATGAAGGAGACATGTGTTTTGTGTGTGGTGCAAGTGGCAGAAACTGAACCCATCACATCTATGGAACTACACCTGCAGCTAGATCAACGTCTATGCTCATTTGGGCATGTGGGGGGCTATCTGAAAGGCCACCCCCTCATGAGGTCTAAAACATTTCACACACACCCGAGAATCACTCAGACAATTGTCTGGAACACTGAGCTATCAAGTGTACGAATCTCAATCGTGTGATAAGTAGTTGGCATCGATCACGGGAGAAACAACCAAGTCACAAGGAAATGATGATTCCCTTTACTTTATCTGAGGCACCAAACAAATATGGAAGCTAGAACCAAGGTACACTGCCATTTAGACCACTCTTTTGGAGTAAATGTGTTGAGGTCGGCATAAGAGGGCCCATTAGAGTTAAGGCAATAAGGAATCCTCAATAACGGCACGAGGGATTATAGTAGAGCGACTGATGGACTGACACCAGGGATGATGATGGAAGGAAACAAGATGGGTGGTAGACTGATGAATTCCCTTGTTAGAGCATAATAAGGATGGTTGACTTGGCAATGACTGACTCAATTCCAAAGGGGATGGTCAATTTCTCAAATGTGGGTTCAACAAACACGGAGAAAAAGAGATGGAGGCCAAATACGAATAAAATGGGATGAATTTGACATGAGTACATATGAAATACTATGATGGGACTCAAGGTGACTTGGAACAGATTCCATAAATACAAGGGTGACTCATCTCGGATGCTTTGAACAAGGGTGACTTGATGATGCTGCCACATGGGGAAGTCCTAGAAGGGACCATGAAAACATGAGTAAATGATGGTTCCTCATGAAAAAAATTGACACGTGAGTAAATTGGTGCAAAGGTAAATTGGTACTAGAGTACGGGTGGCTCAAATGAAGAAATTCAGTTTTAATAGGCGACAAAGTGAGACCTCATGGAAAAAATGGCTTCCTGGTGAAATGTTAAATTACCAAAAACAAAGAGAGATACGTTATAGAACTTGGTGAGAGATTTCCAATGGTGATGATGGTTTGTCAAACGGAGCTACAATTTGGTTGTAATGGGTGACAAAAAAATGAGGGTTTTTCGTATAAAAAGGCTTTTTGTTGTGAAAGCCAATTCATTTTCATAGTGACGGAGAATTTGGAGAGGAGGAGAAGGCCCTAAATCTCATGGATATTGTAGTGGACAAACTTACTGTTGGAATCAAGATCTGCAATTTGGAGGTAGGTGGCCTAACCTTACTTATCATTTTTGGTGGATCAAACTTTCAGATTAAGGCTTCAGTTCACTATGGGTGACCCCTACTCATCGTCATGGTTGCAATGCACTTTTGGGAGTGTAGGAACGAGGCCCACAACTACATCCAACATAGTTTTGAGGGAAAAAATTGTGTTGGGGGCTAAGAGGATTAGCAGGACTAATGGTCTGCTGTGAGTTGAAACTAAGTACTAGACATGCATGCCTTTGACTCTGGACTGAAAAAATTTTATGTTATTTTGTAGGTATGGTAGAGCTGAAGCTATCATGGTGAAAATGATATTTGGAGTCCCTCTGTATTGAGATTAAGGGGAATGAAGCAGTGGGAGGGGTTTTGGCACGATATGGTGTGTTGAAGTTCTTAGAGAATCCTATAATGAGGGTTGGTGAGCCCTTGCTGTCGAGGATAGTCAGTTATTGGGACCCAGATCAGGAGGCCTTTGTAGTACAAGGGTACAAGATCGAGAGCACGATCCAAGACTTATATTTTTGATAAGATTACCACCCTTGGGGGGTGGTATGAATCTGCATCCAATGCTGCCTCATGGGAGGCATATAGGTGAGTTTGTTGATTATCATTGTGTATTACGGAGTCATACATAGGGTAGGACTGTACAGATCAGTGACCTAGAGAGGCTTGAGACAAAAGCTAAATCTGCAGTGGTGTTGCAGATATGGGGTAGTCATGCCTTCCACCATATCACTAAAGGGAAGATGCTGTTGGTGGAGAGTGCGTTGGGAGGGACCTACTATGGGTGGGCCCAAATGATGTTGTCCCCATTGAGATGAAAGTTGACACTATGTAGATAGAGGACCGATGATCAATGTTTATTTAGGACAATGTTATGCTCACTCTTCTTTGAAAATATCCCCACTATGCGGTCTCAATTACAGATCCGTGATGGGGGCCCACATGAGCCCAAGATGTCTTTTTGGGGGTAGTTACTAACACAGGGTAGAGGGAGGGGAGTCAGAAGAGTGTTCCAACCTAAGTTTTTTTCTTATTCAGACTAGATGCCACTGTACATAAATGAATATCCATATAGTGACATGAACTATCAGGGGGATCCAGACTTACCACTTCCACTAGGACGAGCATGGGGTCCATATGGTAAGTGAAAGTTGTTATACATTTGATGCATTTATAGTTTAATAAATATATGTGTGTGGTACTAGTTTCTAAAATTTGCGGTATGCAGATATGGCACTGGTGAGGCTGGTAGGATACATGGGGTCAATCACAGTGCTTGAGGCTATAGATCAGGGTGGGGCCACATCACAACAAAGAATAGGTGGTGATGCTCGAATGGCGGATCTTTGACACAGATGAAATGTATTACTGACCAGGGTGACAGAGCGTGGGTGGAATGAGCTAGAATATTGATATATAGATGAGTACATGGGTCTTCCCTTAGAGTGGAAAGGAATCATACGATGCATTAAGATGGCCGGTCAAGCAGTACGTGACCTATGGGTTGGGGGAATGGAACCATTGGCTCGGGAGCCTCTAGATGATAGTGATTAGTCATAGGGACATGTGGGTCCCCATTTTTGTTTTATAATAACATACAAATGAGCATGTCAGATGTATTTAGAGTAGTGGAATCTGTTATCACAAAACCAGACCCTGATGGCTACTAACCAGGAAGACTTTGAGTAACTATTTCAAACCAATCTTTTGGCTGAGGCTTAGCCTCCTCAACCTGAGAGGGCTCTCTCGCTAGGTTAAAGATTTTAATTTAAGGATTAGATGGATAACTCTATGGAAAAATCAAACAAAAAGGTAGAAATGGTTGAAATGCCAATCAACAAACATCTATTGGGCTATGGAGTCAAAATATGTTTCAATACAACAGAAAGATCAGCTTAACATGGAAGTCAGGGCATAAAGAGTCTTAGTATATCGGAAAAACAAAGTCATAATGCAAGGAACACAGTTCATAAACATATGAAGGAAGTTAGACCATTATTAATGAATTATAAGTAACACGTGTTCATACCACTGCAAATAGGTTGATAAATAAAGCCATGGGAAAATCAAACATTAAAACTCTCTCTGAATCCTAAGTAATGAAGCCAAAATCTCTGTATTAACATAAAAACACACAGTCTCTTACAATAACGTAATATTTTTGTTTCTTTTGAAAATTTCCAACCTTGAGGCTTTCCACCTCTTCTCCTTTATAGAATTATCATTACCATCTTGGATTCCTTGATCCAACATGAGGGGAATTTGAATTTCCTATCTTGACACCTATTCATTCCTAAAACAGACTATTAGTTACAAGTAGCAGTTATTTAATAGTCTTAGAGTCCTAATACAATTAGGAGAACAACTCCTTATGATGATAGTAACAACTTAAACTACGAATTAAATTCGATACTTGATAGCTACTCCTCCTTAACTTAGACCTTGGTGATGTCCATAACCCTCTTGCTGGCCTTCAATAATTTCTCCTTCATTTGTCTTGAAAACTAAGAAATTGTCCCCTGCAGTGTAGCCTTGGTCTTCAATGGTGTTCCTTCAATCTCCTGCTGACCAAACTAGCCCCTTTAATCATATAACACATGTTGAATTAGACATAGAACCCTACTCTTACACTTGTGCCAAGACTAAACTCCTTGAAGTTGCTTGAAGAAGGTCAAATTAGATGTGCTACGAAATAAACTATTGTTTTTGTAGCGCAAGGTTTAGTTGTTGCATATATCCTTCATTCCTTGAGTTTTTCTTTACTTAGGCTTTAAACCTTCTCAAATGATCTCCTCACATTCTCTAGCAGCATCTTGCTCCAAAAATAGCCCCTTCATTCCTTTGAAGATTGACCAAAAAGAACAAAACTGCACCTATAGTAGTTTCTTAGCGCACTACGAAACGGCTTTGCATGTCTCCTATAGCAGTTTCATAGCGTGCTACGAAATTGCTGTGTGAATAAATTTACCCAATTTTTTCGCAAAAAATTTCCTTCTAAGGATTCTTCACAGTTGTTTCATTATGTAAATATGCCACATATACTTGAGATCACCCATCCATGAAACAACTTCAAAAAGTAATGTCTTTGTTTCAACCAAAATTGTATTAGGGTTTCATCATTTACTGCCGTATTTATTTGTGCTGAGGCTGACCTCCAGACTTGCTCAACTGAATTTCCAGGTCTTCATTTGTCTTTTCATCACCCTGATATTAGTTCTTTCTATAATTGATCCATCTGATATACCTTGCTTGCTTGATTGCAGGGACAGTCTAGGTGAAGTATTGAGCATCTCTGCTAACTACTTCCGATTTTGAAACTTTTCCTTCTTCCCACGTGGCCTTTATTCTTTTGAAATTGGCTTTTTCAATTGCTTGCTTCCTTGCCCTTTTCTTAAGTAGGGCAATCTCCAGATTTGCAAGCTTCAATTTCTTCTTGACTTCCTCGTAGTTATTTTCTTCTTCTTGAGTATCGACTGCTTTGTTTCTGTCATCTTCGTACATGAGTGATGGTTGCACTACTGGAACTACGAGCTCTTCACGGAATCCTGATATTTCCCCTGTTTCACTTACCTCCAGCTCTGCCTCCTGTAACCTTTTGGACTACCTAGTCACAGGCCTTTTTGGCTTAAAAACAAATTCTGAAACCTATTATCAAATTGTAGCTTTCTAGAGGATTTCATCTTTTTTGACTTGACCTTACCTAATTCAATGAAGTCTGCTTGGACCAGAGGGGACTCTTCAATGTCAATAGCCTGAAGAAGATCATTCAAATTTCCCTTTGAGACTGGGCTTTAATCACTGACCATTGTTTTATCCTCTTCTTTGGCTATTTGACATCTAGTTACTCTTCTCTAGACTATTTCACCAATGGACTGCTCTTATGCTACTTCCTTAATTTGAACTTTCTTCTTCTGTGAATGTTGAGGAGTATCTTGAACAACCAATGATGTTCTAGTCACTAGCTCCTTAACTTGCTTTCTGGCCTTCAGTTTAACAAACCTTCTTGACCTTTTTTCTGCATGGTGACTAATCACTGGAGATGATATTTCCTTAGCCCTGGGGTGAAGTCCTGTTTCAACTCTAAAACTGGACATAAAGAGAAACGAAGACCACTCTCTATCTACCTTCTGAAGTTCATGTAAGACAATTAATTTAGCTAAGCCATGATGGAACAATGATGTTTCACATGCCTCTTTCTTCAACTATGTTTTATCAGACATCTTGCCTAAGCTCTTGAACAGAAAGAAAGGTAGATCTAGAGATATTATCCCAGTGAAATGCAACAGGAGTTTGAAATGATAAGAATACACCTTGTGGAATCTTCCTTCACAGGTGAAGTACCTTTGTATGCATGAGAGTAGGTTGGCATATGAATCTTTGACATAACCCCTTGGCACTGCTTTAGTTAAATCTGTGTCTACAAGCTCTGGTTTCAAGAATATCTTGCATGGTGCCATTTCAAACTTGAAATTCTTAAATCACTTTTCCTAACCTCTAGGAATTTATGTGACTAAAGATATAACTTTAGGAGAAATTGGCAATTCTAACACTCCAATCTTTGTATGTAAACCTATGAAATTTAGAGAAAATTCCTTGGTTACCTGGTTATGTCCTCCCTGTAGTTTCTCACAGAACCTCCAGCAACCTACTTTTTTCAAGGCTTCTTCAACTATTTTATCCTTTGTGAGAGCATCTAGGCCTTCAGGTTCAGTTCTCAGACATCGGCCTAACCTGTGATTCTTTATTTCTTATGACATTTCTCCTTTGAAAACCTTGTAGATAGAAGACATGGAAGAAACTGCCTCGCTTGAATTTGATGAAGATCTGCCTCGCTTGAATTTGATTAAAAGCTGCCTCGCTTGAAGCCTGTGGAAGAATTTTGGTCTCTATTCACCCTGGGCTTCTTTTACTCGAACTTAAGAACAACATCAAGTGTCTCTTGCATGAATATGACCAAGAAAACACGAATATGACCAGGATCAACTAACCCTTTCCTTTTTTTAAAATTTGAAATGACCGTGGACAAATGACCCCTAACGAATCTAATGATGGATATGAATGGTTGCATGTGAGAGGTAAGGTTCATGGATTGACACCTGATGATGAAAATTTAACGAATTCTGGTGTAGATATGATTGAAAATGAATCCTCGATTTCATAGTGCATCTAGTGTAAATTTTGGGTTTTGCGCTATGAAAACACCTAACTATGAATCCCTGATTTCGTAGTGCAGGTAGTGTAATTTTACGAATTTGCGCTACGAAAACGCCTAGACAATTTCGTAGCGCATTCAGATTTTTGAAATGACCAGACACATGAAACTTTAAACATGATATGGGATCCATAAGGGGCAAAACAAGATTGTTGAACTTTATTTTATGATGGAAAAGAGACTCTAACCCTATGACTTCGACTCTAAAAACATAAAAATAACTTGACCATGTCTAACACAAAAACTTTGGAACCATGCAGGTTGTCCAAAATTTTTAAAAACTTTTACAGTGATAACATACTCAAGATAGTGTATGATGATACATATTTAAGATTATGCATATTTTTTGTGACGATTATGGTTTGACATTGGTTTATGGATGTATTCTTACATGTGATAAATGCCAATTTAGAATGTTATTAGAAATGGTATCTACATAGTGATTCTGGGCTCTAGGAACATGATTGAATGAAATGGATTCAAATTCAGGCACCAAAAGCTTAACTCATGGATATTTTCTAAATAGGACAAGATTATGCACATGATAAACACCAATCAATTGGATGACAAGTAGCAAGGAATAAAAAAAAACATGAAGGTGAAGGATGTGAAGGTCAAGGGCATCAGCTAACAAACCTATCACAACATCATATTCAACCTGGTTATTGGTGGAAGTTCTAATGCAAATGCCATTGGAGTGGACTAACAAATGCAAGATAGTGAAAATGGCCCAAGCTTCCGAGGCTAGATTCCTGGTGAAGCGACTCCGACCATCGACATAACCAATATAAGGTGTGGACGATGGATCCATATGAAATATGCAAGAAGAAAATGTATAAGAATGTGGGGGATGCAAACTACCTAAATGCAAAAAGAAACAAAGAGATACACACATTCCAGTGGGAAATGCTATGGGTAAAATTTCTTGAGGTATAGTGCATTTGGAGGATTGGGAAGGATTTCTCCTTCTAGACTCTCTAACAGGTATGCCCCCTTTCCCAAACACTTACAGATGATATAAGGCCCTAGCCATAAGGGTTCAAACTTCCCATGTCCCAAGACATCATGAGCTTGGTCATGCATAAGAACAAGATGGCCTTCATGGAAGGTACAAAGGTGGACTTTGCAGTTATACTAAGCTTTGGTAGGTTTTTTTCTTCTTTGATGGTTTTCACTACAGCATGACGGTCTTCAGTGGCGCACTTAACCATGATAAGTCACTTTTATAATGGTTATGGCCAGGATAAATTCGACGATAAGGTGAAGGGAAGGGATATCACACTCAGTTGGTAAGACTGCCTCCTCTTCAAAAATAAGGTAGAAAGGAGTGAACCTGGTGGTGATATTGACATAAGTTCTATAGGCCCACAAAGTGGGGAAGAGCATTAAATTCCAGTTGTTCTTGTGTTTATTCATCGTCCGCTAAAGCATGGTATTAAGGATCTTGTTGACAACGTCAACTTGTCCATTACCTTGGGGGTAATAAGACGATGAATATTGGTGTTCGAAGCCAAACAAAGAGGATAGATCATTCCATATCTCATCTTCGAAGTGTCAGCCATGGTCGGAGACCAATTGTTTTGAAACCCAAAATCAAGTGATAACATGGTTAAAGAAGAAGAGAGGTACAATAGCCATGGTATTATTGAACGTTGGCATGGATTCAGCCCATTTGGTAAAATAGTTGATGGCCATGATAATATACTTGTGGTTATTAACAAATGGGGGTCGACAATCCATGAAGTCAATAACCCATTTAAAGAAAGGACCAACTGTGACAAGTGGATGGAGAGGAGCAAGTGGTGCTTGTGCCGTAGGGGCATATAACTAGAAATTGGGAAAGTGTTTGACTGCCTCAATACAATCGCTAAAGAGAGAAGGTCAAAAGTACCTGGTGCGCATGATTTTATGGGTAGTGACCATTCCAAAGAGGTGACCATCACGAGTGCCACTGTGGTATGCATTGAGAACTTTCTCAACTTCAACATGGATGAGATAACGACGAAGGAAAGTATCAATATTGCGATGATAAAGGTTGTAATCGATGAGGAGGTAGTGAGAATATTGATGTCAAATATGTTGTTGATTATCAGGAGTGAGGTCGGGGGTGAATTTCTTAGTTCACAGATAGGTAAGGATGTCACCATACCAATGATCATCTTAGCTAATGGTGAACAAGTGTTCATATGGAAGATCATCATTTACTAGCAGATCACATGCACTGGTGGGAAATTCAAAAATGAGTTTAGTAAGGGCTAATAGACCTTTCTTACTCTTGGGTGTGACAAATTCAAGATTTAATTCTTGAAGGATAGTGATCCAGTGGGTGTACTTCCCGCTAAGGATCCATCAAATCGATAGGAAATCCATTGGGTTAGAATTGGTCACAACTTTGGTGGTGTGCATAAGGATATAATGCCGAATCTTTTGAACAAAGAACACGATAGCTAATGCTAGCTTTTATTTGTAGGAATAGGACACAGGTGGACCTTTAAGGTTCTTACTGACATAGTATATGAAATTCTTAATGCCTGTAGAATATTCCTGTACAAGGACCCCAATGACCGAATAGATGGACGCGTAAATGTACAAGATGAAATCCAGCTCAACGTTAGGTGGACTAATCAAGGGAGCAGAAGTGAGTGAAAAATTGAGGGAATCAAAATAATGCTGAGCTTGGTCATCCCAAATAAATGGAATGTTAGATCAAAGGAGTCTAAGGAACCCATGAGCCATGGTGTCATAGTCAAGAATGAACCGATGAAGAAAGTTAGCTTTGCCTTGGACACTTTGTAACTAGCGAAGAGTACGAAGAGGAGGAATTGCAAGGATGGCTTGAAATTTGAGCGGGTCAAGAGTGATACCATATTTGGACACAATGATGCCCAAAAGTCATCCAGCAGGAACATAAAAGACACACTTAAGGCGATTGAGGCAAATGTTATACTTGCAACATCACATAAAATAGTACACAAAGTACGAAGGTGTTGCGACCAAATTTTGGAATGAGCGGTGAGATCGCCGAGATATGCAGGGATAATATGAGCCAAGTTGTGAATTTAGTAGGACATGGTGCACTGAAAAGTGGCCCCAATATTCTTTAAACGGAAAGGCATGACCTTGTAAGAAAGAGTTCCCCACGGACTAGTGAAGTCAGTTTTAAGATGATCGACATAACGAATATGTATCTGGTTATATCCAAAGAATCCATCCATAAAGGATAGGACCTCATGCACTGCACACTCATTAATAACCTTGTCTATGAAGGGTGTGGGAAAGCTGTCTTTGTGATAAGCTTTGTTGAGATCATGGAATTCAATGCAGACATAGATGGTGCCTTATTTTTTGAGAACGAGAATAGGATTGGACACCCATGTGGTGTATTCAATGAGATAAATGAAACTAGTCTTCTTGATCTTATCGATTTTAGCTTTGATAGCTTCACGTTTGGAAGAATGGATAGGCCTTTGCTTTTGGTAGTTGGGTATGGCATCGGGCCAAGTGTTGATGTGATATTAAAAATCGAAGGGATCAAGTCCAGGCATTTCAGAATAAGACCAAGTGAAAATGTCACAAAATTCCTTAAATAACTTGGTGTAAGCATCATTGCTCCTAGGGTGCATTGTGCCCCCAAGATGATATGCCCTTCGATCGCTGATTTATTTGAAATGTTAACTTTGATGGCAGGGGAAATGTTAGCATATTTCCTTCTTCGAAAGCATCTGGTTTAGGAATGGGATTTTTAAACCAATATACTTCACCATGAATGAAGTATTTGGACTCCAAAACATATTGGTCATGGGTTTTCTGCGGAAGGAACTACACACAGTGGTGCATATCATCCCAAGAATAATCAATGGTGGTCATATCTTCCATGACATCTTCATCAGAATGGAAGATGGGTGGACTAGAGGAAGAGGGATAGCATGATGGAGAAGAGGTACTTGAAGCATATCCATGAGAGACAAGGTTCACATATGCATCGTCAAGGTTGGGAGACATATGACTAGTAGATATAATATCTATCGATGTTGAGACCGAGATGTTATCGAAGAAGGTATGATAGAATCACAATAGGAGAAGTCAAGGGAGTTCCAAAGCATCGATCTCATGGATGATGACAGGTAGAGAATGGAAGTGATAATATTCAACACCTTGACATTAGGGGGAGGGATCCAAATGGGTGTTTGAGAGTCCTCATGTTCTGGTGTAGGAGTGGGACCATAATCCATAGGTAGAGGAGAGGGGGACTCACTATGAACGACCTCTAATTTGCGAAGCATGTGAAGTGTATCACAAAAATATTTGAGACAATGACAACGATGAGAATAGTGGCCATAATTATCACAAAAATCACATGGGTGATTTGTGCATAATGATCGAGTCTTCTTGGTTGACTTAGCTAAGGTGACATGGACCTCAAGAATGTTAGAATTAGGTGTTGGATACCTATACCAATAGGTTTCATATTTCATGATTGGTAAATATAAGGGCCAAATATGCTCCATTTTTGCTGTTACAAAGGTTCCATATTTGCAAGAAAAGAGAAGGTGTATATAGGCCTGCATGTTCACAAAAAAGTTTTATGGATGATCCAATAGTCTAAACTGGATCATGCCATGTTTTCAATTTTATGTTGTAGAATAGAGAAAGAAATCTGTCCAAACTGTTTAATCTTGGCAGATCAGTAGCTAGGTAGAGAAGCTAAGGTTCCCAACTGCTTAATCTGGGGCCTTGGAAGGAATAAGGGTAGCCTTAGATAGGAAATGAAAGCAAAAAAGCCAATGTAAAAGAAAAGGCACTTAAAGGGTTTGCTAGCCTAAGTGCACCCTACAAGAAGAAATAAAATGTTAGGCAAAATAGTTGGGTAGGTAGATGGGGTTGCAGAAGTGGTGTTTCTTTCAAGACCAAAGTTGCTAATCATCTACAGGAAAAGCAACACACTGGAGCATGACTAACTTCCCTGTTTTCATTTGTATATCACTCATTATTAACACCCTTTCCCAAGTTGTGTAGAGCAGAGAAGCTTATGGCTTTGTGATGTTCTTATGGCCTTAAAAGCCACATTTCTTGTGAAAAAAGTCTTTTCATTTTGATCTACTCTTTACACTAAGTTATTTTCAAGAAAACTTGGTTGTACTGATCCTCATCCATATTTTCCCCCCACATTAACAGTTAATCCTATTATGTAATTCCCCTATCTTACCCTTCCCTACTAGTATTAACACCACGGTGTATAAACCCCAAAATTTGTATAAATATCCCTCCCCTTGGCATTTTAGCCATATGGTCTGTTCAAAAAGGAATCAAAGTGACACCTGGTCACTTTGATGAACCTCCCAGGTCATCTCTCTTCCCATTCCATGTCATTTTGTTCATGTAGCCCTCATTTGCAAATAAAGATCATAATAAAACCCCTCATACCCATAACCCTTTTTTCAAAATATGATAAAACCCGAAAAAAACCATAAAACCCAAAGTTCCCCGCCCAAATATTTAAATCAATATTTAAATTACATGGCGGGCCCCTTCCCAACCTGCACGACCCGTCGGAGGACCCGCCAGCCGTCTGATCTCCGCCGATTAGATCCAAAGGTGGGCGGTCAATCTTACTCCCCGATCTGCCGACCTTTAGCGTTCGGGGAAAATGGTTTTGGGCCTGTACAAGGACGCGTGGCGGGCGCTGGGGTTGTTCGGAGCCCTCTCCCTGATACCGCCTTTGCCCCAAAGGTGGTGCGGGGAACCCGCTTACCACCATCCAGCTTACCGCTCTCCCTCCTACGTCACTCTAACGCCATCCTGACGTCACCTTACCTTTGTCCGCCCCCACGCCCCGTGGCCCTCCACGCAGCCCTGCCACCACATCAGCCCGCCACTGTGTCCTGCCACCCTGGCTCTCACGTCAGCGCCACGTCACCGCCGTACTATGGGCCCACCATGACGTCATGCTGACGTCATCGGCGGAAAAGCGCCAATAGCGGCTTTTTCCGAAATTCAACGTTATAAACGGCCAAATGAGCCATTTTAAGTCATTTTCATGTGTAAAAGAAGGAGTCGTTGACAACCAGCTGCCGCGAAAATTGTCTTCCAGCCAACAAATTCAAAGATTTCGACCGTTGCAAGTCCACAATTCGACTGTGCTAAGCCTCCACAGCCCGGCTCGCAAGCATCCAAGCTAGTTTTTCCAGGTATTTAGCCGGTTTCCTACTTCGCCCATGCATTTCAATTCTCTGTAAAAATTCACCATTAAGCACCAGCTAAACTCTTGGAATTCAGCTCTGCCTGTCACACAAAGTGAACCCAAGTAATCTGCAGCACACCTAAACCCCAATTCGACAGAAGAGTGCTCGTTTCGCGGGCTAAAGACCTCGAAATTCCCCCCGAGGTACTAGGCATTGTTCCCTTTTGCCAAGTACAGGCCACCTGTTGTCATACCAAAGAAGCCTCACTAGCTCTGCAATCTCTCATTAACAACTCACATCCCTGTGAATTTCACAGCAAAACACAAAAGCCAGCTTGCATTATCCACTAAAGGAAGGACACCTCACTGTGTCAATAGTTGACCTGCAGCTAAACTCTTTAGGAACTTGTCAAAACCATTGCCCCTATCTCTAAAAATTAGCTTCTATCATGGCATCTCCTGCAACCTCATCCATCAGTGTGGCCTCACAAAGTCAAACAAATAAGGAACTGGAGGCCTTGACATTAGTAGACAAGGATGGTCTCATTGGAGAATTTGAAGGAAACAGGGACTTCTTGCAAACCTTCAGTAGACTGAGGGAAGACTATAAGGATGGGCATGGTACACATGGGATCTGGGAGTCAAACCTGCCCTATTACTGTCTCCCAGCTGTGAATGTTTTCCCCGAAATCATTCACCTCTGTGCTAAACACTATGATGCCCAGCACAGAGCCGTCAGCACCCCATCAGGGAGGATCCTCTTTTACATCAATGCTGAGTCCATAA
>APFE030196192.1:224406-242447 GCA_000404065.3 Pinus taeda
TACATACTGTGTTAATGTGTGCATGCTCTTGATGTTTTATTGTTATTGATGCTACTATATTGATGATCAACGTAGAGGAGCTTATGTATTGTGTATGTATTCTGCAATAGTACATGATCAGGATAATCTCCATAGAATATGTGTTTATTATTCAAAATTTCTACATCATCAACTGTAGGAACTGTGCCCACCTCTTCGGTGTCCATAATCAATGGTGGCTTATATAGCTTTAAGTTCTCCATGTTCACTATGGAATACATTTGCATATATATCGGCAAATTGAGATGAAAGGCATTGTTTCCAATCTTCTCCAAGATGGTGAATGGACCATACCAAATTGGTCGGAACTTCTTCCCTTCTCCCTTCATGCTGTCGTTGCTGATGTGGAACCACACTTTGTTGCCCACTTGGAATTGATGGTCAACTCAGTGTTTGTCATGTCGAGCTTTATACTGGGCTGGAATTTTCTCCAACTGCTCCTGTACTGGCTGGCGAACCAACTCGATCAGCTGAATGAACTACTGCGCTTTGTCCCTGTCATTATGTCCACTAGAGTCATCTTCCCTTCCAAAGACCATATCAAAAGGTTCCTTTGGGAGGTAACCAAAACATTTCTCAACTGGTGAATGTTGCGTAGATGAGTGCACTGCTCATTTGTAGGAATGCTGCACATATGGAAGATGCTCATCCCATAATATCCTTGCAACAAGTGAACCACGGTGTGGTTTACAATCTTTGTCTGTCCCTCAATCTGTGGATGGAATGGCGTGCTTCTTTTCAACTTGGTGTCCATCATCTTCCACAAGCTGGTCCAAAATACTATGAGAAAGAAAGAGTCCCGATCTGACACAATCAATGTGGGTAGCCCAAAATGGACCCAAACATGCTGAAAGAAAATATAAGCAGTCTGCTTTGCAGTGATCTCATTTTTACAAGGCATTAAAATACACATTTTACTAAAATGGTCAACGATGACATACAAATAGTTGTGAATTTTCCTAGACAAAGGCAAACCTCTTACAAAATCCATCGAAACACTTTCCCATGGATGACTCAGAATAGGGAGTGGTGTGTAGAGCTCGAATTTTCTATTAGAGGGCTTTGAAATAGAACATATCACACAATCCTTTACATAGCGAGTCACAATGTTCTTCATATGAGGCCAAAAAAAAAATCTTTGCACATGACAAAAAGTTTTTTCAATACCAAAATGACCAGACACAAGGGAGGTGTGGGCCTCCTGAATTACATGTACCCTTTCTCCTATGGGTGTGCATAATTTGCCAAGGTGATACAACAGTTTCCTCTGCAAGTGATAGTTTTCCACCTCTGAACCATGTGTTAGTTTTGCATAAATCTCATTAAAGTCATCATTGTTAGCATATTGTTCAGCATAACTTTCAAAAGACAACAAAGCATTATGCAAAATAACAGAAGCAGAAATAGGAGGGCGAGATAGCATATTAGCCACTTTGTTGCTAGTGCCCTTCTTATACTTTATTACTAGATGAAACTGTTGTAGAAAACCCATCCACCTGAAATGCCGAGATTGTTGCAACTTGGTTTGTCACTGAAGATATTACAAGGGCTGATGATCCGTATGGATGATGGTCTCCTTGTTGATTAGGTAGTGTTTCCACTTTTTCACACTCTGGACCAAGGCATATAATTCCTTGTCATAAGTGGGATATTTTATCACAGCCTAAGAGAACTTCTCTGAATGGTAACATATTGGCTTCTTTTACTGCATCAGTATAGCTCCCATGGCATATTTTTTGGTGTCTGTCTCGATCTCGAATGGCTGTTGGAGATCTAGTAAGGCCAAGACCAGCGTAGTGCAGATATTTTCTTTCAATGTTTCGAAGGACTTTTGCTACTTTCCTCCCCATTGAAAGACTTGCTTTACACTTGTCAATGCATGTAAAGGTGCTACAATAATAGAGAAATTGGCAATAAATCTCATCCAATACTGGGTTGCACCCAAAAAGTTGCGAACCTCAATTACACTAGTACGTTTAGGCCAATTTACAATTTCTTCAACTTTAGAAGGATCAATTTTTAGCTAAACATGACCAAGAATATGACCTAGGTAAACCAAAGAGGTTTTCCCAAACTCACGCTTTGACAATTTTACATAGATTTTTTCATTTTTCAATACATCAAACACTTTCTTCACATGACATACATGTTCATTCCAACTTTTACTGAAGATAAGAATATCATCTAGATATACAAGAACAAATTCATCAGTGAAAGGCCTAAAGAGATCATTCATGACCCTCATGAAAGTGGCTGGAGCATTGCAAAGTCTGAATGGCATCACCATCCATTTGAACAACCCTTGGTTGGTCTTGAAGGTGGTTTTACACACATTCTACTCTACAATTTGGACCTAGTGATAACCACTACGCAAATCCAATTTGGTGAAATAGATAACATTCTTTAACTGATCTAATAAGTCATCAATGCGGGGAAGAGGGTAATGATTTTTCACCGTGATTTTGTTTAGTGCTCGATAATCCACGCACAACCTCCATGTGCCATCTTTCTTCAGCACTAAGACAATCGGTGAGCCACATGGATAAGTACTCAGTCTGATGACCCCTTGGTTCAATAGTTCCTGCACCTACTTTTTGATCTCCTCCATCTCAACGGTCGACACCCTGTACATGCCAATATTTGGTAAAGGATCTTCATGTTGCAAATGGATCTCATGTTGGAATTCCCTCTTCGGAGGTAATCCCTTTGGTTCCTGAAACATCTTACCATAGTTAGAAATTAATTCACATAATTCCTTTTTATGCACATGATCACCATGCTGGAAAGCATTAGATAATTCTGCATCTTTTCCCCTTACAATCGTAAGCATGCAACCCTTACTAAAATTCAACAACCTCTTCATTTATCCTGCACTTACAAGGATGGCATTGATTTTAGTTTGATGAGCCCTTACAATATATTCTACCCCATGTTTTTTGATTTGGCATTTGTTTTCATGATGGAAGAAGATTGCCTTTCTATCATATAGATATGGACTCCCTAACACCATGCCATAGATATCCAATGGTATCACATCAAGTTTTACCTCATCCACTAACTTAGACGCGATCACAAATTTAACCTTGCACTGCTTAGTTACATTTAGTTTTTCTTTATCTTGTATCTATCCAAGTGGGTAAGGTTTTGGATGTGGTTTGGTTTCCAAGCCTAGCCTCTTTACCAAGGACTCTGAAATTAAGTTTGCTTGGGACTCGATATCAAATAAAGTTTCCACTTTTGTATGATTTATGATAACTCTAATATGAAATATCTCAATTCTCTTTCGTATTAGGAAGAGACTCATCTATTGAACTAGTGCCTTCATGTGATTCAGAATTAACATGAGGTGTAAGAGTACCTTTTGTTCCTACTACTGTGATCAATGCTTCATCTCCCAAATCGGATCTAAGGTCTTGCGACACAGTTGCAACTATCTTCTGCTTGCTTTTTCCTCTATCCTTCTTTGGTCTCTTTTCTGGGTATTGTTTCCAACAATGATCATCGTCATGACCTTCCTTTTTGTAGTGATTGAAATAAGGTCTTTCTCCTTCATCTTTCTTGGTTGATGTCATCCTCTTCTCCTTTCATTTTACTTTTACTTTGGGTTTTCCATTTGGAGGTTTGAAAGGTGGTTTCTTGAAATGATCATCTCTTTCATTTTTTCCCATGTTCTCAAGATGAATTTCCTTAACACTGGTGAGTCGATGGTAGTTGGTTCAAACAATAATAATGAATGTCTAATGTAACTATGTAATGATCCAATATACTTAGTTTCTACTTTAGGTGAGTCAAGTGCAATGCCCATATTAGTTGCCTATTTTCTAAATTCCTTTGTAAAGATTTGAACATCCTAACCTCTGCCTTGCCTTATGTATTTGCAATCCATTAAGGCTTTTTTTTTATAACCCAAGGGACAAAATTGTTCCTTTAATGAAAAAATGAAGTTAGGCCATGAGGATAGAAGATTACCCATGCTCTTATTGCTTCACAATTTTCTCTCCCACCAAACAAGAGCGGTGCTACTCAGCCGAAGAGAGTCCATCTGAATCTTTGCCTCGTCCTCATTGATCTGCTAAATCCTACAGTAGATTTCAATCTGCCTAATCCAGTTATTAAGCTTTTCTACATTATTTTCACTATTAAACATGGGAAGATCAAATTTGACATCTAATTTAAAGAAAGGTTTCTTAGATGCATCCCTTTAGTTTCTACTATGATGGTGATGCGAGGAAGAGGAAATTTCACTCGTGGAAGGAAAAGGAGGGGGTTATTCTCCACCATTTCCATGCGATGAACCTTGTTCTTCTGGTTTTCTCTCTTTTGCTTTCTCCAGCCTTGAAAGCAACTAACTGAAATTCTCTGCCACTGAATAGAAGGTTTCGCGAAAATTTCGTTCCTCTTCAAGACGAGTCTCTTCATCTACAACATTTCTACTTCGATGTGCACACCCCACTTTGGGATCAAAAGACTTTAGTTTCCCTTCACCTCTTAAGAGCCTATTTCTTGTTAGCATACAAACATGCAATTCACATCTAAAAAAGACCTGCTCTGATACCACTTGATCCAAATTTTTTTTCTTATAGATGTGTTAAAGAATTACATGCATAAATTGTAGCTTAATAGAGAAAACTTAATGTGCACATGAGACAGAGGAGAAACACATAAAGCATGAAAGAAGACAACAAGACTTGATAACGGAGTTCGTCGATCTTGGACTACATCTCTGGGCCTTGCTCGGTCAATGCAGAGGCCTTCATTCATTAAGTGGCATGAAAAAGAAGAGTACAAGCATCCGTTGCAAAAAGGAATCTTATACCTCCATACTGAAAAATGGACGAAAAATGTAGAAATATGATGAAGAAACAGATGACACCATTGCATTCATGGCAACATGAAGTGTTGAAACTATATAAAATTTGTTAAATTCTGACAAAATGAAAATTCGGCCCTCCAAAATTTTTCCTCGAACTATGTTCACTACCTCCTCTACCTGAGCGCACTGAGAAAAAGGTTCATATAACGTTTTTTGGGTGGATTGACCAGGAAAGTGGTTTGGTGTGTTGGTTGTGATCCGATTTAATAGGGAAGAGGTTGGGAGGTCAAACCCAACCTCCCCCTTTTTTTATACCTACAAACCAATTTTAAATTTAAAAAATGGTTGGGTCAGGCCCGCCTTCGGTAGCATGCCCACCATACTTTACTTTTCAAATGGCCACACCCATCCATTAACGTGCTGTTGGTTTTGGGTTGGGTACGAGCCCCAAGGGTCGACCCACCCATATTCATTATTTGGTGGCTCTGTGGGAGCAGCGGAGGGGCCGGGGTCATGGCTTTTCCCTCTCATTTTATGTTGATAGTTCGATGGTGGGGGGAGTGGTCGGGGTTCATGGCCCACCCCTCCTTTGGTTATATTTTTTATTTTGGTGTGGCGGGGTTGGTGGTCCGCCACCCTTTTTTTTAATAGTTTTTTGTTAAAAAAAAAAAAAACAAATTGTGCAAATTTGAAAATTTTGTTTTGGACCATAAGATTATTTTTAACTAGGCCACAATTTCACCCGGAATATGGTCGGAGTTGGCCAGATTCTGTCTGCCGGAAAAGTGCAAATCGTGTCCTCGTTAAACCTGCCTTGTCATCAAAATTCAACCCAACTTGGACTACCTCTATCTCCTTCATCCGGACTCAGATTGGAGTGTCATTTGCACCATTGGAATTAGGGTGACGAGCACCTCGATCTGATGTCAAGTTCATCACCTTTCCGCCACTTTGAATTTTGAGCATTTTCCATGCCACTGTCTAAAGATCCACCTTGATCAATGAGGTAAAAATAAGACCATAAATATTTTTATTTTTTGGGTATTTGAATGTTTTTGTTTTTTTTAGTGATATGTTTGTGTTTGTGTATCATATTTTTGGCATATACAATTTACTAGAAAAGTGTAATATAATCTCATAGGCTGATGTAAAGTTTTTCTCACTGTCGGGCATATGCCAAGGATTCCCATACATGAAATCATGGTATATCATAGGTACCATATGATGCATGACGATGGGGATATGCCAATGAAAATTGAATTACCTGATTGCAAAAGGTTGATGATGCTAGAGAAAACCTAAAACCATAACATTATTAGGAATAGACTAAGGACATACAAGGTGAGTGGTCTTGTGAGCTATTGTAGCTCCTTGACAAGGATTATCAAGACATAAAGAGGGTGCACAACACTTGTCAATGGGAGGATTGAAGTTCAACAATTCACTAGAAAGTTTAGTATTAGAAATGCAAGACTTGGCTCTATCTAAGGGTGGCACTTCCAAGAATGATCTAGAAAATGCCCCCCTAATTTGATTCAAGATTTTCTTTTGCAATCTATACCTTTTCCATGTTGAGGAGAATAGAAGAATCAAGAGGCATAATCCACTTGGGATTATCAACAGGATCCATGATCTCCAAGATGACTTGCAGAGAAGTAGACTCATTGTCGAGGGAGTAATGTGGAATTGGTGGAGTGACAACCTATGTGGGAAAATGATCCGTATCATATTCCATATTGGGATGTATTTTTTGACTAACATTAAGAGGTATTGACAGGACTACAATTTACTCAATCCCTTTTCAATCCCTTCTGTTAAAGGTTGTGTATGCTCACCATACTGATGTAGTTCCGAAGGAGAAGGCACTACCTAAGGGTTGGGAAATAGATGGAGTCCACATGTGTTGGAAGAGACCATGTGCAAAGGAGAAATAGAATAAGAAGGAATGTTTGGTAGGGTTAAAGTAAATACGCCGATAAGTGATGGTATTTTAAATAGTCCCACACCAACACTCTAATAGGATACAAGGTTATCCCTGATGATTGTCATATAATTTCCTATAGGGATAAGCTTGGTCGATAGTATGTAGTAATCCAATGAATCGATCATGACAATTTTCCCTTCACGGGGGAAGCGAAGCACATGAAACACTAAAGACATGATGATAGTCATGGAATAAAACCAACTATGACAAAGGAGTTAGGTGAAAGGTAATAATAATAAAACAATTTGATTAAATTGAATTTATTAGATTGTAGTCTTGTCTTTATTATAAAATTATAAACATTTCTTTTTGGGAGAAAATTGATAATACTGATGATGATGATTAACCTCCACTAAGAGATTAATCAAAATTCTTTAACATTTTATTTCATTTCTCAAAAATAAGTGAGAGAATAATTCCTATATCATCATAGTTTTGTTAATTTAAAGAGTCAAAAAGGTTGGTAGCATGACAAATATTTTGAAAATTGGATCGAATGTGAGTATAAGATGGAAAATCTAAGAGAGTATTTTTCATCTTCTTCAACTCCCTAACGATCACAGCATGAAAATCTCTTTCATCCCATGGCGTTTTTCGGAATTGACAATTGCCCAATTTCACTATAAAGCTCATGAAAATTAGTTCTTATTTTGGCAATGTTCATTTTATTCTTAACACTAGTCAAGACTAAAATATAATCTTGACAATGTTCATTTTATTCTTAACATTAGTCAAGACAAAAATATAATTTTGGGTTTTAAGATTAGGGTTGATCACCTCCTAATAATATCACACTTTTTCTTTTCCCCTCTAGCTCTTTATTTCAACACAATTTCTCCTTAAATTTAGAAGCAATAATATTTCTAATATTATATGGATTATGCAAGATGAACTCCTTCATTATTCCCCAATATTCTAGCCAAGACTAGGCATTCTTATGCCACCCTCACTTGAGCTGAAGGTGGGGGTTTTTGATAGAGAAAGAAGTAATGTTAGGAGGATAAGGTAGGGGATATTTCCTTTAATCTTAGGCTTGTTAGTTATAATATGATTTTGTAGATATTCAATATTCCTCTATGAATATTTGGATAAATTACAATACCAAACCTTAGGTCAATTTAAAATAACATGAGTGATGAGAGTCTCAAAGAGGAGATTTTTTCTCCCAAATCCAAAGATCTGCCAACTTACAATTGTTTTCAAGCCCATAGTAAGTTTTCCAACCTCCATTATCCTTTTCTCAATGCTATAATTCCAATTGATCTTATAATGGATGTTTATTCCCATACATTTGTATGAAGGAGCTTCATTAGAGCATTTTTAGTTGTAAATGAAAGTATCATAGATCAACTCTTTGGATTTAATTATCATGACTCTAGTTTGTTAGTATTAACAATCATATCCATCTTGGAGCAAACATCTTAGAGGATTCTAAGTTGCTTGGCTAGATCGTAATGACTCTTTGCCAAAATAACAATATCACTAGCATAAATGAGAAGAAGAAAAGTTATGTCCATACATGTAAGAGTGAGGCCACTCTTCCAACTTATTAATAAATATTTGTATCACATTAAAATAACTTTAAATAATAATGATTCATATTAGTAACAATGATACTTCAAAACTTAATATTTCAATTTAAATAATAAATATATAATTATTATTATTATAGATATGTGAAATATATAAAATATAACTAGTAACTATAGATTAAGATTTATTTCATAATGTAAATCAAATAATGATGATTCATATTTGTAGCCATATTTATTTATTTTTTTATTGACTAGAGGAATCAACAATTGAGCTAGTTTCATACTCATGTGACACAGGGTCGATTCCAACGCTACCACTATAAAGTCTAGGTGCGTACATATGCCCCTTCCGTACTCACGGGTGAATGAGGGATTTGAACATCAAACCTCACACATAATACTTCGTTTAGATGGCCATTTCTAGTTGAGTTTCCATCTTCGTATTAAAATTTAATTAATAAATATATAAAAACCTAATACTTAGAATAAAGCTTATTTTTGATACATCTTTAATCAATGCTAACATATACATTAAAAAAAAAAAATTATAAAAATATTATAACATCTCACAAAGAAAAATGCCAGCATATATACATAATATATGTTTATCATTTAAATAATTATATATTATATATATATATTATATTTATAATATATATATATTATAATATTATATATATATATATTTATATTATATATAATATATATATATATAATATATTTATATAATATATATAATATATATATAGACTTACAGAATGTAAAATTTATATATATATATATAATATTGTGTTAAGAAAGAGCATAAAATTCATTTCTATTATGTATCTACCAAATACCCAAATGTATCAAACCTTTTACGTCTAAACCTCTCTTCAAAATTTTCACTCAAAATGAAGTTTTCATCTTAATATATTTGACCGTATTATCTTTTAATATATATGAAGTTAAGATAAAATGTACTTTATTTCAAATTTGATCAAAATTAAGTGAACGTGTACAAAATTCTTATTTAAACATATTAATTAAATTTATTTCCAATAATTAAAATAAATGTTTGTTTTAAGAGAGATTTTTCAGCGTAAATCACAAGACATTTCATTTGTCGACGCGTTTCGAACCAACAAGTGTGGTTCATTGTCAGGACAAGTTGAATGAGCAGATCAGGGTTAGCATGTTAAATAGATAGAGCAGAAACTCCAACAACTATGACTAGGTAACGGTTAAATTGACAATGGCTAGAATTGACAGGATTAGGGGAATAACCAATATTTAAATAAAAATTAACTAGGGTAGTTAAATTTTTAAAAGTAAAAGGGCCCTTTTTAAACACTTATAAATATATCTCAAAATTAACCATAACCTAAAATAATTTACATAACTAGTTAGTTATCAAAGTTGATATATCTAAAGAGATATAGTAACTAATAGTTAATTATAAAAATCACTACTGCCAAGTTTTTTTACAGGTTACAGGATAATCAAGTGATCATAAGGAGCAAAATTAGGATCTTCAGCTCTGCAACTCAAACCCTAATGGTGGCAAGGAGGTGAAAACCTTAGGGCAACGGGAAGGAAGGGAGGAAGACCGTCAATAGCTCAGTCCAGCAGAAACTGACAGCGGCCAAAGCAACAAAGGCATGACAGAAGATGTCAGGAGGGGAGAGATCCCCTCCTACCGGGATACAGTGGCAGGAGATGGACAGAGTAGCCAGGAGACAGAGGAACGAAAGAACAAGGGCCCGGTGCTAGGATCTACCTGGCAAACAAGTTGTAGAGGAAAATGCCTGCCATGCATAGTGGAGAAACCCAGATTTGTGATCCCAGTGAACAAACTGGAAAAGTACAGAAGCTACATGAGGATCACACCCTTATCTGTAAGTTCGTAGGAGTCTGGCTGTCGGAAAGAGACCTCACTAAGGGGATTCAACAAAAATGGCAGCCTTAAGGCCACATCGAGCTCAAGCCGGGAGTGAAAGGCTTCTTTACGGTAATCTTCTTTAACCTACAAGATAGAGATAAGGTATTCGAAAATGGCCCGTATTTCTATTATAATGCTGGTCTGTTCATGCATTTCTAGGAAGAATGCTATAACCTTGACAAAGAAACCTTTCAGGCTACGCCTATCTAGGTCCGCCTATTTGGGATCCCCATAGACTTCTGGGACCCTGACATCTTGGAAGGATAGGTAACTCAATAGGAAGCTTTGTGAAAATAGTAGAAACTACAAAGAAAGGTAGATACACCTCGTACGCTAGGATCTGTGTCTACATGAACCTAGAAAATCCCATCCCTGACACAATAGAGCTTGAATATCATGAAGAAGTTTGGCAGCAGAACATAGATTATGAACACATCCTGTTTAGGTGTCGTAGGTGCCATACCCACGACCACTTGGTAAAGGAATGTCTGATAACCAGGGATGAAGAAGAAAATAGAGGGCCCCTGCAAAAAAAGAAAGAGCCAGACCAGGATGTATTCCAAGAGGGGAGGAGCAAAAGGAAAGCCAACAAGGAAACCCCCCAGAAAGATAGGAAAGGAAAACAATCTGTCACAGTAAATCTAAATAGCTTTGCAATGCTACAGGTAGAGGAAGACGAGGAAGATCAACCCATGGAAAACCAGGAGGATAAAGGCTCGGATTGTGAAAGAATCCTAGCTAAAAGAAAAGCCCCGAGCGAGCCACCAGAAAAAGATAAGGAACTAGATGAACAAACTGAACAGATGGAGACAGACCAGGAGACCAGTAGGGAGGACCTAAGCCAAGAAGAGGAAGTATTGAGAAAAATGCTGAATGAATGGAAGAATCTGGATGAGAGCTTTATTCCAGAAGAACAAAAGTGGATGTATGCTAAAACCTTCCAACAATATAAAACCAAACTGGAAAATGACAAAGCTTCACCAGAAGAACACCAAGAGACTGAAAAGGAAAGTAGACCAGATCAGAATAGACAAAGCAAAGGGGGGAAAAGACGAGGAAGAAAAAACCTTAATGACTCCATCCAACTCATGGGAGAATTGTTAGTCAATACAGGGAGAGTGGTTCCGCTATTAGCAGTGTTTCATAACCTATCCCAAGTTAACCAATGATTTTGACATCATGGAATATCAGAGGCTTAAATAACAAAGGAAAACAGAGACATCTGGCAGCAAGACTCAAAAAAGACAAACCTCAGATTATGCTACTCCAAAAAACTAAAATCCAAGGCCAAAAAATGGAGGAAATTCTCAATAAAATAAAACCGAGATATGAACAAGCAACTATAGATGCCAAAGGAAGTGCAAGAGGGATGGAAATTCTCTGGAACCCAGCAGAAGTCCTCACATACTGGTGGATAAGAATGCCAAGAATCATCACAGGGAGATTCAGACTAATAGGAAAAAGTGAATGGGTGGTAATCTCGGCTGTCTATGGTCCCCACACCTGTGCAGACATAGACCAATTTCTCAATTAGCTGACTAAGCTTCGAAGTTTGCACCAGGAGCAGAGATGGATCCTAGCAGGCGACTTCAACTTAATCACTTCTCGCGATGAGAAAAGAGGTGGAATAAGCAAAGAAGACCTGTAAATGGAAAGATTCAGAGAAGTGCAGACATAATTAAGAGTGGTTGATATCCCAACTATAAACGGGAAATTCACCTGGAATAACAGAAGAGGTGGATCCAAACAGATCGCTTCAAGACTGGACAGATTCCTCATCTCTGAGCACATAATCGGGTTGCATATCTTCTATGAATCCTCTATCCTACCCTCAATAGGGTCAGAGCACTGGCCTATAAAGCTTGAAATAGCCTTAAATGATCAGAACAAAAAGAGACCCTTCCGGTTCGAGTCCTTTTGGCTTAGGGCTCTTGACATCCTAGACAAAGTAAGAGGCTGGTGGCAGGACAACAAAAGTGGAAAGGAAGGTCGTAGTAAAATACACTCATTTCAACTAAGACTCAAAGAAATCAAGAACAAAGTAACGAAGTAGAACAGGGAAGAATTCGGTAACATCCAGAAGGAGCAAGGCAAACTCTAGTCTAGATTGGAAAGAATCCAGCAGCAAATCATCTCGGATGGATGAAGTCAAGATCTGGCGGAGGAGGAAGGCAGAGTAATCACTCAATTGGAGGAAAGTCGAAAATAGGAGGAAATCCTGTGGAAGCAGAAATATCGGATCCAATGGTTAAAAGAGGGAGACAAAAACTCTAAATTCTTCCATAAAGCTATGCTGAACCATCGCCAACACAACATAATCTTCTCCTTGAAAGACAAGGAGGGAAACAGAGTGACCTAGCAGGATGAAATAGAACGACTCTTGGTGGAGCACTTCAAAAGCATTCTCTCCGTACCAAATGTCAACTGACCTGAGGACACAGACAAAATCTGCCACCATATTCCTAAGAAAGTCTCCAGAGATCAAAACCTGGCCCTTATTAGGGTAATCACCAAGGAGGAACTTGAAGAGACAATCAACAAAATGTCAAAAAATAAGGCCTTGGACCCGACAGCTTCACCATTGAATTTTATCAGGCGACTTGGAGCTTCATGGGGAATGACCTACTAGATCTTGTGGAGGAATCCAGGTGCTCCAAGTGCATGCACCAGGGATTGAATGCCACCTTCCTGGCTCTAATCCTAAAGAATGGCTGCTCGGATGAACCGCAGGGTTTCAGGCCCATTTCCTTATGTAATGTTGTCTACAAAATCCTTGCAACTATCATGGTTAACAGGCTCAAGCCAATCCTACCGGATCTCGTTGCCCCAGAGCAAACTGGCTTTGTCAAAGGATGATAGATCACCGATGGCATCATAGTGGCCCAGGAAGTGATCCACTCCCTAAAAAGCTCCCGTGCCCCAGGCATGCTCATCAAACTGGACCTAGCCAAGGCATTTGACCGGCTTAGCTGGAAATATCTGGCTGGCATCCTTAAAGCATATGGATTTAAGCAAAGATGGATAAATTGGATCATGTCTATGGTTGGCACTCCAATCATGTCAATTCTGTTAAACGGCTCCCCCTTTGAAGCCTTCACTCCCTCCCATGGGCTAAGGCAGGGAGACCCCTTGTCTCCCTTCCTCTTTATCCTAGCCGCAGAAGGCCTAGGCAGATTGGTAAAGGCTCAAGTCTCCAGGGAGCAGATAAAAGGCCTCCGAATTTGTGGGGACGACATCCCGGTCTCGCACCAGCAATTCGTAGACGATGTGATGCTATATGGACAAGCCACTCTGAAGGAGGCCCAAAGAATTATCAAATCCTTATCCCAATTCAGCAAAGCCTCTGGAATGCAGATGAACAAGGACAAATCGGAAGTGTTTTTCTTCAACACCCCGTTGGCTGCCCAAAGATTCCTGGCACACACTCTAGGCTTCAACAGGGGAACCTTCCCATCAAAATACCTGGGAATTATGCTACATGAGCATCAATTCTGGCCGGCCAACTGGGATCTTCTAATAAAAAAATCCGAAATAAAATGGAGAATTGGACCCATTGCTCGTTGAATTCCCCAAGTCGGGTAATCCTCTTGAAAGCAGTTTTGCAGGCCATCCCTAACTACCAGCTCTCCTGCCAAGCTATCCCTAAGACTGCAAGCCAAAAGCTAGTTTCCCTGTTTAAAAACTTCCTCTGGCAGGGGACCAGTAAAACAAAAAAGTGGGCCCTAATCTCTTAGGAGGGGCTTAGCCAGTTCACCAAAGATGGCGGTTTAGGGCTTCGAGACCCCTTCGTCCTCAACCAAGTCATGGGTGCGAAGCTCTGGTGGAGGTGGCTTCAAGGTGGCCTTGACCTGTGGAAAGTGCTATGGGAAAAAAAATATGACGCGGCAGGGGAAATCGAAGAAAGATTGAGAAGCACGATAGAGACCAGAGGTTTTGCAATCTGGAACCTGGCGAGAGGCAACAAAGACCTGATAAGGGATCACAGTTTTTGGGAAATTCGAGCAGGGGACAAAGCCAGATTCTGGGAGGAATCTTGGCAGCAACAAGATCGCCTCATACAAAAAGACAACCTACACGCCATCCTTACCTTCATGTCCCAGACTGGGGCATGAACTGTTGGCAATTTCTAGAAGCCAGATGAGGAAGGATACTGGCACAATTGGAATAAAAAAGAGGACTGGGAAGGAGCACCAGAAACCGACATATGGCAAGAATACTACACAGAGATGGCATCTCGGAAAATAGCCAGGAAAACGGGGTCTGACATTCTCAGGTGGGGCAAACGCATTCAAGGAAATTTCTCAATAGCAGAAGCCTACTACCACAAAATCAATCAAATCCATCATCTGAAAACAAAGCAATGGAAAAAACTTTGGAAAACCAAGCACTAGCCTAAAGTATCTTTTTTCATTTGGACCATTCTCCACGGTAGAGCGCTTACCTAGGACTAGATTCTGAGGAAGGGAAGCCAAGTCCCATCCCGCTGTGCCCTCTGCATCTCCCAAGAGGAAACCTTGGAACATTTGATGAACTGCTGCTCCGTCAGCTTCTCCCTGTGGGAAAGCCACCACAAATTGTTTGAGCGCCATCACAGCAAGCATCAAAACATCATAAGCCCCATAGTCAATTGGCTGAGAAATCCTTACCAGAATCTAGTGGTTAATCATGCTTGGCTCCTTTTCGCTGGGTTCCTTCTCTGGAATATATGGAAAGCTCGGAATGGGGCAATTTTCAAGGTAGAAACCCAAACCCCAGCAGCAATCTGGGAACAAACCACTAGAAACATTCGGGAAACAATCCTAATGGAAAGCTGGAAGGACGAAGACTGACAGGAAATGACAACGGAGGAGGCAATCCTAAAAATACTGGAGGTCAGCCAGAGTATGGTAAATAGCGGTGTTTCACGAATAGAACAGACCAAAGAAGTGGTCGAAAGAAACCAATACCGACACCACCCACAGGGATTCATAAAGCTAAATTTCGACGGCGCTGCAAAACACAACCCAGGAGAGGCTTGCATTGGGGGAGTCTTCAGAGACGCTGAGGGAAACACTCTAAGAACCTTCGCGATGGACTGCGGGGAAGCCTCAAACAATGAAACTGAGCTGCACGCCCTGAAACAGGGCCTGGAAATTGCTCTACGGGTCAATATCAAGCGGCTCCAAATCGAGGGTGACTCGAAGTTGGTAATTGACATGGTTAAGAAGCTCCAACAGCAACAACCAGTGGAAAAAATCAGCAAAAGATGGAGAACAGCTTGGCTCGTCGGCGAAATTGGGAAGCTCCTACCCAGAATTGACTACCTCCTTCCGACTCACACTGGGTGTGCAGGTAACAAGCCGACGGATTGGCTTGCGAATTGGGGCTGCCAAAATCGGGGCAAAGAAATCGACAACATTGGTCTGCCTCATCTGCACCCGGAGGAGAACTCTTGACTTCAGCTATTGCTTGACGTCGATAAAGGTGGTGAAGGCACGATAGAGATGAACGGTCAGGATCAGGTGGCATGCAGCGGAGGCGGAGAAAATCGGCAACAGCTGGGGATGGGCAACATATCCGTGGGAACAAGCAGAAGAGAAAGGCATGATCAAATCAGGTAGGTGACAGGGCAAGGCAGGTCTGGTCGAAGGGACGGAGAAGACGTGAGAACTGAGACAACATTAAGGAAGGATCTGGAACCAACTATGGAATTTGAGTTAATGGACAGAGGCAAGACGACAGGTGGCAGCAGGAATACATGAAGGCTACGTTAAGAGTAGCCAGGAGGATATTGTAATAATGACGCATAAAGCGGGTAGGTTAAGTCACGCCACTTCCCGAGATAGGGAGGCCGGAACGCCTGACGGAAAAGTAAACGGCCATGTGGAGGCCAGAAAATAAATCGACGAAGTGGAGGCCCGGTTGACAGGATGACAAGTTAATAAGGCTGAGGAAACAGATGGAAGGATCATTTAGTCTGGTAAGAACGATGAAAAAGAGCGGAAAGGTGCTTGCTCGACTCTGCGACCAGCCCTCCTCCTCGGCTCTAGCAAGAAAAGGTGGTATGTTTCCTATCGTCTTCGTCCTTCAGACATTATGATTGCTCGTTTCTCTGTTCTCTTTGCCTGGCAAGACATGCTCTACCCTAGCGCACAGAATCCTAGTTGCAGAGATGAAAATGGCTCTCCGAGAATTCTTTTGTTCCTCCCATCCTCCTCTTGAGATGGGAAATATTTGCTTCATGCTAGTTCTGTGCCCTGTTCTGAGAGTCAGGCTGCGTGGGGGGCTTGGTCGGGTCTTGCCGCGCTCCAGGAGGGCCCTCGCACCCCTGGCCTTATCTGCTCCCTGGTTTTCTTTTGTGGTCTCTACCACGACTGCTCTTCTTTTCTACTGGCTAAGCCCGACAGGTTTCACCACTTTGCTGGGTGGGGGGTCCTCCGGGCTTCGGTGAAAAGGTGGTGGTTCTTTAGCCGCGCCTGGAATGGTGTTGCTATAAGGACCCAGACGTTCACCCATGCTGTGCATGCCGCTTCAAATGAACAGGCCTCGACTGTACTCAATCTATATCGTACTAACTTGTGGTTTTCTGCTATGATAGGTCGTAAAGCTTCCTCAATTCCCAAACCTCAGGTCCGTGGTAAGATGGCTCCAAGGAAGACCAATTCTGCTAATAAAAGAGAAGATGGCACCAATAGCCACTCGAACAAAAGGGGCAGGATGCTCGACTATGAAAAGCTCCTTCACCTAATCGATGGTTACATGACTGGCATTTCTCCTAAGGTCTGTTCTCTAATCCATGGATGGGAATGCGAGCTGCAGGAAATTAGCGCGAACCAAGAGATCCCCCGCGAAGACTGGGAAGTGATCACGGACCCAGGCACCACAAGAGGCAGGAACATGCTGTTCAATAAAATGCTCCAATTCTACTGGATCATGAAACACGTGGTTGGCCGATCTATGAAGGTTAACCAGGATGTTCGAGAAGAGGAGGATGAAGAGTACAAACAGGCAGAGGAGCTCCTTAAACACCAACTGATGGAAGAATCGGCCAGCATAAAGAACATTCTCCTGAAAGAGATAGCGGTTGTCCAAGTCCAGGCAGCCAGGAACCATCTGCTGCTAAAGGACATGGAACAATTGGTACTGGAACTCAAATGGGCCGTAGAGCAGAAGTTCCTGAAGCCGGGCGCTAGCGCTCCTAAGCCCGCCCCGGTTAACCTATCGGATGAAGATTAGCTGCGTTGTGTCTTCTTTGTTTATTTTGTTGATGAATTCGAACTGTATCTGCGTGTTGAGTTATAGTAATGTCGTTAGCCTAGATTTAAATAGGTGAAACACTAGTTATGATATGAAGAAGGAACTTAATATTTTTAAATTTTGGTTAGGTTTCAAGGCCGAAAGGTGGCGGTCTGGTTTCCTTCGGGTAAACCTGCCACATGAACTCTAGTATGCTGTTATCCGGAATGAAGAATGCCTAACTTTACAAAAAAAAAAAAAATTATAAAAATCACTTTAAATATGAAAACCCCCTAAATATCTAGATATATAAACGTCCAAAGGGACTATTTCATTCTATTAATAAATTATTAAAATAATTATAAACTAAATCAATTTAATATAGCTAAATAAAGAGGTTAACAAAATTAAAGAATAGTAAGGGTAACTTTAAAAATTATAATTATATATAATTATTATATTATAATATATTTATATATATATATATATATATATATATATATATATATATAAACAAATTAATTTAAATAAATA